>PGFW01016051.1:43181-55084 GCA_003123925.1 Haematobia irritans | reverse complement strand
AAGAACGTTTTTTCTTTTGTTAGAAGGTTTTATTTTTGTTTGTTCGTTTTTTTCCGTTTGTTCCATTTTTATTTTTTCAATAAATATTTTGAACAACAGATCGTGGAGTCGAGTCCATTCGTTGGGGTTGTGTGTTATCCACACTTTTTCTAACTTTTTTAATACTCATCTTAATATAGCTAGTATGTAATGCTGGAACATTTTTTCGGGAATTTTCCGCAACAGATCTTGGAATATATTAAAAAAAGTTCGTCAAGCAGGGCCTCGAACACACGGACCCTTGCATAGCAAGCGTACGTAGCAACCACTGCTCCACGCGTGCCCAAACTAAATGTTTGTTTCTGCTTAAATAAAGTTTATGTATGAATCAGCTCGTGGCCGCCGTTAAGCTATGCTATATAATATTAAACGTTATATGCGATAATTATCTATTGATGAACAATAAACAGCCTACGTAGCTTCATGGATAGTGTGCTGGCGGTACGAGAATTGCGGATGGGTTCGCGGGGGTGGTCGCATTCTCCGTGGCATTGAAAGCGGGTAAGAATTTAAAAAAATTTATAAAAATCGAATAATTCGTTCTACATTGTTGCATATACAGCAAAATGTGCTAGAACTAAAAAAAACATATCGTGGAAGTGGAAAACTGCTGAGAGAAAATTCTATTAACCAGAAAAAAGATTGTTGTTTTGAGTTGAGTCTTTATGGAATTGTTTTTACATCCTGGCAAAAGAGATCAACGTTTATGCACAAAAAAGTATATACTTTTTCTCCCAAAGAAGAGAAACTACCATTACAGCGAAAAGCAAATGAAAACGAACTTTGTTTGTCTAAAATTCGTTTGGGCAGAAAGAATTATTTTGCGTTTTACCCATTATACTACAAAATAGTTTGAAAAAAACTTCTTTTTTTGCGCGATGTAGGGATATAAACAATTTCGGCAGCATCTAGTTCTCTTTTAGCACTGCGACACACCTGCCCTAGGCATTATCTCTTAATTGGATAGAAGAAAGCCTATCATACATATTTAAACGTTGGTCCCAATAGTTTTTTTTTTTTTTTTTTTTTTTTTTTTTTTTTTTTTTTTTTTTTTTTTTTTTTTTTTTTTTTTTTTTTTTTTTTTTTTTTTTTTTTTTTTTTTTTTTTTTTTTTTTTTTTTTTTTATTTTTGCAATGGCAATTTCACTATCAAAGTTCTTTCTCCATGTCCCCAAACATCTGAAAATTAAAATTTCATTAATATTTCAATTTCAAAAAAATGTAGGAAATTTTGTCAGAATTTCATTTCATTTCTATAGGCAAATTTGTCGAAATTCATTTTTATAGGAAATTTGTCAAAATTACTTTATGTAAGGCATATTTTTTCAACATTTTCATTTACAGAGGAAATTTAGTCAAAATTTCAATTTCTATTAGGAAAATTTTTGTCAAATTCATTTCTATAGAAATTTTGTCAAAATTTCATTCTATAGGAAATTGTCAAAATTTCATTTCTATAGGAAATTTTGTCAAAATTTCATTTCTATTAGGAAAACATTCGTCAAAAATTTTTATTTCTATTAGCGAAACATTTGCTCAAAAACTTTTATTGCTGAGAATTTGCCATTTCTGTAGAAATTTTGTCAAAAATTTCATTTCTATAGGAAAACCATTTAAAGTCAACATTTCTTTGCTTTATGAAATAAATTTTGTCAAAAATTCACTTCTATAGGAAGTTTTTGTTCAAAAATTTCCACTTCTATAGGAAAGCTTTTGTAAAAAATTTAATTTCTATAGCGAAATTTTGTCCAAATTCTCATTTCTATAGGAAATTTTGTCAAAATTTCATCTATAGCGAAATTTTGTCAAAATTTCATTCCATAGGAAATTTTTGTCAAGAATTCATTTCTAAGGACTAGAAATTTTGTCAAAATTTACATTTCTTATAAAAAAATTTGTCAAAACAATTTTATTTGCTGTAGCGAAATTTTGCCCAAATTTTGCCATTTCTGTAGGCAAATTTTGCTTCAAAATTTCATTCTATAGGAAACCATTTAGTCAAAATTTCTTGCTTTAATGAAATTGAAATGAAATTGTCAAAATTTCATTTCTATAGGAAATTTTGTCCAAATTTCATTCTATAGAATTTTGTCAACAATTTCATTTCCATAGGAACATTTTGTCAAAATTTCATTTCTATAGAATTTTGTCCAATATTTCATTTCTATAGGAAATTTTGCCAAATTTCATTTCTAGTAGGAAATTTTGTCAAAATTCACTTTCTATAGGCGAAAATTTTGTCAAAAATTTCATTTTCTATATGGAAAATTTTGTCAAAATTTCATTCTATAGGAAATTTTGTCAAAATTTCATTTCTATAGAAATTTGTTCAAAATTCTTCATTTCTATAGGCAAATTATTGTCAAAATTTCATTTCTATAGAAATTTTGTCAAAATTTCATTTCTTAGGAATATTTTGGTCAAAATTTCATTTCTATAGGGAAATTTTGTTCAAAATTTTCATTTCTATAAGCGAAATTTGTCAAAATTTCATTTCTATAGGAAATTTTGTCAAAAATTTCATGTTCTATAGGAAAATTTGTCAAAATTTTCATTTCTATAGGAAATTTTGTCAAAATTTCATTTCTATTTAGGAAATTTGTCAAAATTTCATTTCTATAGAAAACTTTGTCAAAATTTTAAAATTTTATAATGAAATCTTTTTAGAATTTTTCACGATTTTAGCGATTTTTTTCAAAATCTTTATTTCTATAGCGATTTTTTTCAAAATTTCAAATTCTATATAGGGAATGTGTATCAAAATTGTCTTTAGCTATTACAAAATTTTGTATCTATGTTCTCAGCTCTAAGAAAATCTTGTCAAATTTAATTTACTGTGGAACTTTTTTTACTATTTCATTTAGAGCAATTTAGAGCAGTATTCTCGCACATTTCGTCACTTACCTTCTAGAATTATATGCCATCCAACGAGTTTTTCCAATACGAGTTGGTTTTTCTCGCGTAAATTTTCCACAGAAGATATTGTCTTTATATAATAGCTTTTCATATTGTGCATATCTTTGGATGGCATCACGGAATTTCTTCATAATTCGTAAGCCATTTTTTATAAATAGTAATTATAACAGTTAATGAAGCTTTCTGCTTCTTGCCTATAAAACGAAGATCGAAATGATGTTATAATTCCGATTGGCGGCGAAGTGTATAGGCTTTGAATTGCGAACCTCCCATTGTCCAATCATTGGGCTCGAACTACACTTTGTTCCGCCAACAGGATGCCAGGAACAAAATCTACAGAATACTGAAATCCATGAGCCCTAAAAACTTCAATTGTATGTGTCTGGTCCTTGCCTGGTGTATTTAAGCTTCGACAATCGGAAAACTTCGAATTCAATACTCTGCTGCTAATACTTTAAGAGAAAACAGCTTGGAAAATAGGCTTGCAATTTATTTACAATCAAGTAATTGCTTCATCTAACGCATTCGACCTTTTAAATATTTATATATAATGCATGTTTGAGTCTCATTTGCTGAATTTTATGTAAGAACCTTGCGCTAAAGTTCAAATGAAACATTATCCCGGGCAGGTCGCAAATCTTCACGAGAACGTTGATTAGTTTATTTTCCGGAAATTGTATGTGAAATACCAGATCGAATTCATTTGGAGTGGAGACTTTCAAAGTTATTCACCCATAAAACTTCCTGGGATTAAAGGAAATGTAGGAAAATGAGCAATAACATAAATACTACAGACGCAGAGACAGAGATTATGATTTTTGTCACCCAAAAAATATTGTTTTCACGGCCAAACGATATACATGGTTGTAGAAATCAGTATAGCAACACACAAATTTTTTTTTTTCTTGATTCAAATCACGAAATTAATTGCATACAAACTATTTTTTTTAATTGAAACGTCTATCAATCACAGAAATGCAGTATCGATAAAAAAATTAAATTGAAAGTCAATTAAAAAATTGCAATTGATGCCAATTCAAAATTAATTAAATTTTTAATTGAAATATTTTAACACTCAATGTAAGACTTATTTGGAAAAATTTATAGGAACATTTGCCCGAAATTTCAAATTTTTATACGAATTTTTTTGAAACTTTACTTATGCATTTTTTTCAAATTTCATTCTATAGGAAATTGGCTCAAAATTTCATTTTCTACTAGAAATTTTGTCCAAAATTGCGTTTCTATAGGAAATTGTCAATACTTTCGTTTCTATAGCAGAAATTTTGATCAAAAGTCATTTCTATAGGCAAAATTTTAGTTAAAATTTCATTTCTATAGCGAAATTTTGCTCAAAATTTTCATAGCTATAGGAAAATTTTTCGTTTTTTTCCAAAAAAAAATTATAATTCTCTAGCGAAAATTTTGTCCATAATAGCGATTTTTTTTCCAAAATTTCATTTTTATAGGCAAATTTTGTCAAAATTTAATTTTAGTAAAGTTTGTCAAAATTTCTTTTCTATAGGAAATTTTGGTAACAAAAAAATTTCATTTTTATTCAGAAAATTTTGTCCAAAAATTTCATTTGCTAGTCGCGAGATTTTGTTCAAAATTTCATTCTAATAGAAATTTTTCAAAAAAAAAATTTCATTTCTATAGGAAATTTTGTCAAAATTTCATTCTATATGAATTTTCTGTAAAAAAATTTCATTTCTATTTTAGAAGTTGTTCGTCAAAAATTTAATTTCTCTAGCGATAAATTTTGTCAAAATTTTAATTTCTCTAGGAAAATTGCTTTCAAAAATTTTCATTTCTATAGCGAAAATATTTTATCCAAAATTTCATTTCTATAGGAAATTTATGTCAAAATTTCATTCTACTAGGAAATTTGTCAAAATTTCATTTCCATAGGAAATTTTGCCCCAAAATTTTCATTCTATAGGAAAATTTTTGTCCAAATTTTTTTTTTTTTTTTTTTCTATAGGAAATTTTGTCAAATTTCATTGCTATAAGAAAATATTGTCAAAATGTTGGCCCTCAATCATGACTTTAATTGGCGGAAAAATGTCAGCTGAAATTGTTATCTGTTTTTTCTGGTTTTTTTATTCACATTGTGCCTTTATTTCATTCCAAAAAATCTTTTTTGTTTCTCAATCGATACAATTATATTCAATTGGGTTATCTACTCCATGAAATACAAATTTGTATTTCATAAATATAAGGCCTCTCCTTTAGAAATTACATCGAATCCAATAGCGGGTCGGGTTTCCCTGAACGGTTGGCCAATTAAAATTTGCCTGAATAATAATTCTCCTAGAGTAATTCTCATTAAAATATCAGTTATTGCTTGCCCATTCTATTAGTCGAGAATAAATTAAACATTTGTACACAGTGGGAAGAAAATAATTACAATGAAATAATTCTCCCAAGTAGGCAGTAGAAAATCATTGCATCTGAATGAAATGAAAGTAAAATTTTCGTAGATTAGGACATGGCCATAAAGAAAACAGGATTAGTTACTCAATAACGTTATTGATCCGTAAACGGACGGGCCTATATAAATTATATAATGAAACTTTATAGTCACTTTTTGGGAAACTCTCAACCGCTAACTCGGGTATATAAGACAATCTGTTTATGCGAAGTGTTCTCCATATCAAAACGACCATATCTTTATACAACTGCCGCCACACTGTGCGCAACAGGATATAGCCGCCCATATATATCTTTCTCCCGTTAGAATTATCATCTGGATAGTACATGTCAATTTTCTCCAAAATCAATAGCGGATCGTCTTTGAGGCCGAAACAGGACCCTATACCAAATTTTAGCAACTAATCGGACTAAAACTGCGAGCGTGTACTTTACAGCACAAAAATACATCAAACAGATCAGGACAGGACAGTCGGACGGGACTAGACAACGAGACGGACCATCGCTAAATCGACTCAGAATTTAATTCTTAAGCCGATCCGCTAACTAAAAAGTTGGTCTGATCGATTACTCCTTCTTGCGCGTTACATACAAATGCACAAACTTATTATTACCCTGTACCACAGCTAGTGGTAAGGCGTATAAATATGGGAAACATTTAAATTCCAAGCAATTTTAAGCGAAACTTCGCAAAAAGTTTATTTTAGAATTTATCGCTCAAATATATATGTATTAGAAGATTAGCGAAAATTAGAGTAACTTTTACAAACTTTTCGACTAAAGAAGTGGCGATTTACAAGGAAAAAGTTGTATTTTGACCATTTTAGTCGAAATCAGAAAAATCATAATATATGGCGAGCTATATCTTAAATCTGGAACCGATTGTCAATCAAATGGCACACATGACTATATTTACTAATTGTTACTCAAGTGCAAAAATTTCAACCAATGTTGGGCAAAACTCTGGCTTCTGCGGGCCATATAAGTCCATATCCGGCGAAAGATATATAGTATGGGAGCTATAGCCCTAAAATCTGAATCATTTACATTCCAAACTTGCGCACGCAAGCTTAACAATACTAAATCTACTCCCTGTGCAAAAATTTCAACCCAAACTGCGGCCAAAAACTCTGGCTTTTAGGACCATATTAGCCATATCGGCCGATAAGATATATATGGGAGCTAATCAAGGGCGCGAGACCGTTTTCGTTCGCAAATAATATGTTGCCTTGGTTTACACTACTTTTTCCCCTCATTGTTGAGTTTCGCCAAATCGATGGAGTCCATTCCAAAAGTTATTATTAATTCATAACATTTTGAAGGGCGTACAGGAAACCAAAAATTTATGGACAGTGTCCTTAATATGTGCGCTGATCAATTCGAGAACATGTTGCCCACCTTTTTTCCCAATCGAAAATCGCCATAAATGCTGAACCGATTTCAGATCGAATTTTGCACACTTGACTATACTACTAAGTGTTATGTTTGTACAAAATTTTCAAGCAAATCGTATAAAACCTGGCTGCTGGGTCCATATATAGTGAATATCGCCGGTGAAAGATATATATGGAGCTAGTATCTAAGATCTGAACCATTTCTTCCAAAATCAATAGGGTTTCTATTCTGACCCAAATTAGGAACATGCTGCCAAACTTTGAGGCGATTGCGGCTTAAATGACACAGACCTTAGACTTTGATCACAAAAAATGTGTTCACAGACAGACGGACGGATGCGACGGACGCCGACCGACAGATGGACATGGTTATATCAACTCAGCGGACCCACCTGAGATATATTGCCAAAGACACCTGGTCGTCTATCTCGCTGCCCCTTCTGGGTGTTATCAAACATAGCAGCAACTTATAATACCCTGTTCCACAGTGTGCGCCAGGGTATAATTAATTGATCAATTGAAAAATTAATTGATACTAATTAATAATTTCCGTGATTGATTTGTTGTTTGTTCAGTCAAAAATTCTCTAAAAGTAATTTATTTTTCTTATTAAAATTAAAAATTTAACCAAAATTTTTCTTCCTGGGGGATCAACTGTTTTTAAAAGTGCTGTGCCAATATAGCTATCAGAAGGTAATGATATGCCTTCATGAGGACGGAAAGACAACTATGATTAAGCATACACTAAAAAGTATTTTCGATTTCATTTTGAAAAGTAAGAAAAATATATAAAATCTCTACTAAAGGTAGATGCTACACTGAAAAAAATATTTATTCAAGATTACACAAACTGAATTCTAGGATGCTCAATTTACACAATATTAAAGACAAATTTCTTTAAAATAATGAAATTTTAATTAAAAGCAAGACGTTAATCTTTGCTTTTTATTAAATTTAGGACACCATAAATTTGGAAAATTTTGGCGACCCTTCGCTTAAAGTCGTTATGTCTATCGAACTGAAGGACTAATTTTCATTAAAGTTCAAAAAATCATAGATTTATAGAATATAGTCCTCTAAATTTACTGAAATATTGAATTTTCAGAATTTTAAATAAAAACTCAAATATACACGAAAAAAAATTGTTCTTATTCAATCACAAAATTTATTGATCCAATTAATTTTTTAATTGAAATGTCTTCAATCACGAAAATGATAGTATCAATCACATTTTCGTGATTGGACATTACAAAAATTACTTGATTAAAAAATTAAATGATTTCATTAGCAAATTTCAAGTAAAATTTTTTAATTAATTTCAATTAAAATTTAATTGATGCCTAGATTGCAAAAACCCCAAATTAATTTTTTTATTAAAATCGCTAAGAATTATTTTAAAAAATTTCGTTAAATGAGCTTAGTGTTATTATTGACTTAGCAGCCAGTTTCTGTATGTCGACACGAGCTATATCGATCGACCAGAAATGCCATAAAAACGCTGATTTTTTGTTATAGAATTCAAGCTGCTTTGCTTTCAAATTCCACGATCCGCGAAAAACAGCCCTGCTTAGTCTTCCCGAGCAATTGATTAAAAACGTTATTTGTATCAATTAATTTATGAATGCAAAAAAATTTTTCAACTTCAATAACTTTTTAATTGCGAAATATTTTTTGTGTGTACGCTTAAGACTTATCTTGAATATTTTTGTATCGTGGTCAACGTTTGTTTTTTTTTTTGCTAATTAAGAAACAATATTTTTATATTTTGAAGATATGTGGTAAATTTTGGATTTTAACTTGGTATTGGTGTGTGTACACGAATAGCTTTATTTAATATATCGCAAAAGGGGAATAAAAATTCCACAAATGAGGAACTGCTATCTTAAATTTGAATCTTACGTGATCCTATATTTAAAGCTACAATAAGGCCAATTTAAAAAATGTATTTATTTATTTCATAGAAGAAGCCATTCTTTGCGTTCCGGAATCCAATATCAAAAACTTTAAGGGAAAGCCGTCAAAATCTTTCGGATCCAAAGTAAACATTTTTTTGAATGTATGTAAATACTAAACAAATACAGGCACATAGCTTATGGCGCCAAATTCCACTTTTAAATATATTTTGTTTTTTTTTTATTCCTTATTTACACTGTTGAAAAAAAATATATTTTTTTAATAATCCAGGCAACACTTTATGACCCCGACCACTGTTTGGGAGAATAACCGCTCACATAAATAGGTACTCCATTTACTCCCCACCACCATCTGATAGCCCTTAAATAAGTGAGCCAAAAGCTTCAAATTTCCCTTAAAATTTCCAAATATATGAATTTTAATGCCTCTCGAAATGTTAGCATACTGCTCACGACATCCTCTTATCAATGTTTAACTAAAAAAATTTATCTAATCATTTATTAATATCCACCTCTAAAATTTGGCGCTTGGAGACGGCAAACATTTTTATTTATCTTAGGTCTGCATACGAGATTGTACTTTCTTTTCTGCCAGCTAAACTACGAGGTGGCGCAAAAGATTTCAAACGTTTCCGGTACACGTTTTCCAAACGTTTTTTTCTTTACGGGTATAATGCAAAGGATTTTATGCCATACTAAGGTCACACTTCTTAAGTTTAACAAATTGGAAATTTACCCAAAAAGAGGTCAATTTATTATAACAAAGCTTCTGTATGGTGCGTGAGTTGCCTGGACAAGATCCAAGCAATAATTTTAAAAGTCTGTCTAACATTAATTATAACTTTAATTTTGATTATTTCCAAAAGTGTATTTATATTCCATGGAATTCCCAAATTCATTAAATGTCGCCCCAAAAATATATAATTTTAGAAAATTAATTTTTAATTTGAATTTTCTATTTTCATAATTTGTAAACCTCTTCTTTGCTATTCAGAACAAACAAAAAGGTGAATAGTTGCCACCATTGTCAAATCCCAAAAAGCGAAAAAGGCCCTGGTTGAAGGACAATTTCAAAAGCGATGCTAGGGTTCATTTTCATTTAGACCGTTAGGGTTTATTTTCATAATATAAACGTTTATTTCCATAAAATATAAAAAAAAACATAAAAATTTGGTGTTGTTGTTTTTCATATAATTTACTAGAATGCCACTTCATTTAGGTTTTGGGGCTCATTTTTATGGGGTCCATATTCATAGGGGCTAAGGTGGGTACTAGGTTCGGATTTACCACCAAAACGGAAAATAATAGATATATAAAAATATCCATATACTGTGAATGATTATTTGGGGATCAGGTTATTATCTACGCAAGTTTGTGCCATAATGGTCATTATAATATATAGCTAATACAAAAATTTAGTTAATTGCAAATTTCGTGCGAATCGGATAGATTTTATCTCCTGATCCAAGAGGTTTTCCGGTGGTCAAATATACCAATAGTTATAAATTTATATTATATTTATTTATATTTTATTATATTTGTATTGTTTATTATATTTATCTTTATATTATATTTACTATTTATATTATTTTATTATAATTCTTATACTGATATTTTATATTAATGGGCCTAATATAGCTATGGTTGGTATATTCTATATAATTTCTATCAGTACGACTCACCACTGGATACCAAATTTCAAATCGGACGGATGATATTAAGGTTCGCCCCAAGTAAGTGCTTCCGGAGATCAAATCTTATTAGATCATATAATTTTTTAAAATGGGCCTATATATATTTATTAAATTTATAATGGTACCGGAATATGTGATCCAATTGTTTTGCATAGTATTTTTAGATTTAAGTAGACGGATAAGTAAATTTGATTCTCTAGGTAAGTACTCCCGCATAATCAAATATTCTGGAGTCGTTAATAATTTTAAATATGGGAGATATACGCAAGAATTGGTCCGATATATGACCAATCCTCCTAGATTATATTGTTCCATCTCAGATGCCCTCTAATGGTAGGAGTCAAAATTCGATTCCGATTCGGTTTGAAATTTGTACGAAGTGTTAGTATAAATTGCCCAGATGTTCATTCTAAACAACCAAATGCAATTAGAATTTAATGGTCCCATATTTATCGGTTAACCTATAGTTAATATTCAGTAATTATAGCCGATCCCCAATTTTATTACATACTTATATTGGTCCATATTACAGGTTATTCATTAAATCATGTAGTTGCCACTACCAAAATTTTATTTCTATAGAAATACATTCTATTCCATTGTCAAAATTTTATTCAGTTATCAAAAAGATAAATTGAGAAAGTGTAGTTCACATTAAATTAATTTCTATACGGAGGGAGAGGGTTATTTGTTAAATATTTCTAAATTAAATTAGTAAAAATCTTGAATAAAAATAGGATAAGTTCTTATATCGTATGGAATCTAATAAACAAGGGCGAACCAAAAGAAAGCTGAGACAAAAGAAGAAAAGGATCTAGAGATGAAGAGAGGTGAACAGTCTAATGTCAATATCATATCAATGGACCAGGAATGACATGAAGGCAATATAAGAGCCGACTTCAATCTGTAGAATAACATAAGCTAATGATCAAATTAAATCATGACTAAAACTTTTTGAATGTAATATAAGTAAAAAGAAGGTGAAACAAAGTGTTATAATTTCAAGTGACACAATATTTTGTGTGAACAAAATGACTGTTTAGAAGATGACAAAAATATGTTAAAATAATCGTAAATCCATTCACATTTTAAAGCTGCTTTCACCCTTAAATGCACAAGGTCACCGATTCCTCCGAAAAAATATGTAATATGCAAAAAGGTAAATAAAGAATATCTACATACAAAGTAAAAAAAATGTGTTTTTTTTTTTGAAAAATTAATAGTTGTATCTTAAAAAATACGATACGACTCAACCAAGTTTATTTACAAATAAACAATTGATTTATTAGAGAATAGTGATATATTTTACATTTCACAGCTATTTTACCACCATTACTTTCATCTCACTTTCATTTTTAGTTTTGACTGAAGATTACTCTGAAGTACAACAAATTTTTCCGAAAATATTATTTTAGAAACGGCGTTGTGATGTATTAAAATACAACAAACTGGAATTCTAGAATTCGGTCAACATTTTAAGACGTAAGAATTTTTTCTGGTTGTATCATAAAAGAT
>PGFW01016042.1:0-13907 GCA_003123925.1 Haematobia irritans | reverse complement strand
AAAAACAAATCATTAGTGCCATTTTTATATGCATCATCTTCACTCCTCATTTCTAATAGGAGTCGAGATATGTGTGGGATGGGGTTGCTATATGTAGTAGAAATTCATGGAGTTGTATCTTATTTTTGACTAAAGGAGAAACGTAGCGCACAGCTCCCCTCTCTACGCATGAGGCCTTAGGCTCACCAAGTACATCTTCATATCATCAAGTATTACTCGTATACGCTCTCTCTGTCAAACATAGGAATATATATATTTAGAGTCATAGATTAGGAATACTTTATAGCTGCATAGGTGGTGGTGAGAATTTTCGCTCTAGATCTATTTGATAGTTTGCATATAGACCATTTGGGGATGTCTACTGACCAAATGTTTTTGTGTAATTTTTTTCATTCTTCTTATTTTATTCAATATCTGGTGTACCTATTTTCTGATTAATAGTGTAGGAATTTTAGATAGATATGCTTTTAGACCTACTCTAAGATTGTGTTTTATGACAGGCAGATAGTTAGTGGCGGGACGCGACAGGAATCTTCGTACAATTGAAATAGCACATTTAGAGCGAGATTGAGGAGGAGTGTGTATTCTGGAGAAAGAGAATTTATGGTGACGGCGTGAATACGAATACGGAGTTAGGTGGTCAGCAGAAAAATAGCAATTGTTGGATTTGATACTATATATAAACTGGAGTTTTATTCTTTTCATTGGCAGTTTGGTAAAGATTGCCACAAATCAAGCTAAATTTAGCAGTAAAAAAGGATGTATTTCAAAGCTTTATTTGCTGAGCGAGTCAAGAAGACCAAGAGATAGAAGAGCCTGGTGCTTTTTAAGTAGCAATCCAAAGAGTAACAACTAAATAGGGAGTATTAATAAGGGGATAATCAAAAGGGCGCGTCGGAGAATAGATGCTCTTCCACGTGACAAGCTCATAACGTCGCTAATATACTCTTGGTAATCGGGTACTCTGTAGACTATTAGGAAATCAGCTTACAATGGGTTATGCAACCTTGAAAAGAATAGCAATACTGTACTGGCTCAAGGAGAAGAAGCTCTTTCTGAAAAAAAATTAGACATGTCTCGACTTGTCGGAAAGGCTTGTCCTCTGCATCTCGTTATTTTTTACATTTAAATCTGTGGGTCTCAGTCGGAATATATAATGTTCACACAAACAAATTATGTTGCGTAAATTGATAAGGTGGTAACTGGTTTAATATGGCCAAATTATTTGAGCTGAACAAAATCAGAATACTATGCATGGGGATCAAAAAGAAACACAAACCCGTATATCGAATCAAACGGGGCAATACAGTGGCTCCATAACAGCAACCCAAAAAAAAAGAATATCTCAATTCGGACTTTCAAAATTCGGTACACTAAAAAAAACAACAAAAAACACTTCCACAAAAGGGACAGCAGCTATCACAAACAACTGCAATAAACTAAGAAAAAAACATCAGTTTGTTCTTGGTTAATTATAAAAGTTTGCACACAACCCATATATACGTTGATAGTTCTATTAAATCGTACGGGTGATATTCAAATTGTCAATCTATTTTTCGTTCAACAGTCAATTGATTACTTCAAATCTCACATTTTTTAACATTAACATCTTAGACGAGAAACTGGAAAAAGTAACCAATAAAAAGACAATCACACACTACAAAAACATGCATAACAAAATAGCACAAGTTATGTTTTTCTTTTTGTAGACAGTTGGATAGTTACTGTAACAAGTGGGTTTTAGCAGTATTACTTCAAAAGACTCAAAGAGTTTGCAACAAAAGAGCTTGGTAAATTGGCTGAGGATAACGTTGACAAATTTTCTTATAGAAAACAAGTAAGTTCGGGCCAGGTCCGATACCTTAGGTGTACGCTACCACCATAGCGATTGCGTTAGGAACTTCACGAAAGACTGGTCATCACATCGATTATATTGGTGGTTGTGGGCTTATCTTATAAACCTTTCGCTTAACTTCGTTTCCTAAATTGTTAGTTAGTCACACTTGGTATATTATATAGCAAACAAGGGTTAGTTTCACGGTATTAGGAAAGAGCCAGAATGAAACATTGACGCTTCGTTTATAATGTGCCGTTGGATATGAACTTGATATGGACGCAATTTCTTGTGTGATTGGGTCGATTATATTCCTGAGGCTACTATCATAACTATAGACCGATCATGGACTAGTTAGCCATGTGTTTAAAGCATATACTAGCACAATGTACCAAATTTCAATCTGACTCGGATTGAGAATGTGCTCCGTCCAAGAGGCTCGCAACAACAAATCCTTTCCTTAGGGAATTTGCGGACATTATGATGTCATGGATAGACAACATAGTTGCGTGTTGACATGTGAAAGCCGGAAGTACTTCGGGAGAAGACCCTTCCGTCTATTTGGTTGTGCGGTCTGTCCCTGGCGTTAGTATGGTGAGTGAGTCTCTGTGGATGAGTATGATCGCATTATGGAAGAATTCTGATTATTGTGACCCACTGTGCTTGCCACCAGATCTGTGGAAGGGTATTAAGCTATACTGTTGATGTTGGAACGCTCAATTAGTTGAAGGCCGGTGAGCCGTGTGATACCACAGATACAGAATACGATTGAAACACTCTCTCGCACTCTGCGTCCGCGGCGTTATACGATGAGAATTTCGCTCTCTCGACCGAATAGGCCGTCGTACGGACGGTTCAGCAAATCCGTGAGCGTGATCGGTGAGCGTGATGAGATGACCAGACCGTTGCCCAATGGTCATAATCAGTTGAGAATGACTAAAGCTATTTGGCGACAGAATTGTACGAGCAAATTTCACCAGTGAACCCCGAATTCGCTCTAAGTACTTGTTAAGGATCGAGCGACACCTCTTGAGACCAGAAGCATCACACTCTGGTACGAAGGAGTGTAGAGCATCTCTCGAATACGCATTGCGCTGGCGAATGGCCAAAAACATTGTAATCAGTGAATGGGTGTGTCCTCCGGTGGACCGCAAAGCACGCATAGCAGCGCGAGACCCGTCGCAACCGAGGACTTCACGCTGCTCAGAGTGGACACATGAGTCAGATTAATAAGTAGTCTTAATGGGAATCACTTGTATCGCCGCAGTGGGAGTCCGACACTTGATTTTTTGCAGGCAAATGCTGGAGCAGTAGTCTAGAGATGCGGAACAGTCCTGCGCACACGACCATGTCGATAACAAGCTGTGTATCACACCAGGATTGTCCGTGCGCTGTCGGACGCTCTTTTTAATCGTAGCAGAATATTGTGATGGATGGCCGTTTTACTGGATGTCTTGTCCGCCCGAGGCCGCCATGTATGTGTGTTGGGATGAAGCACGCGAGACACGGCGCATCTCTCTTAACGAGTCGGGTTATCACTCTGTAGATGCGCGAGGATTACGCGCTCCTCCTGTCTGACTTACACAGCAGCGCTCTGTCTTGCCTCGACTAGGTTCAGTGCGACATTATCGATCACAACGACCTGTTTGGATGGAATTACTTTGTCCTTGCACTATGTGTTGTGTGTGCGCAACTGCTCACTGGACGGTGATTGGTACCTCTCCTAAACACAGTCCGTTTTGCGTACTCATTTTGCATTTTGTCTATGCGGTCCCGGCATTCAGGTGATGAAATTTGTATTTCTTTATTTAGACGCTTTTGCTAACGATCGCACTATTTCTGTGATGTTGGTGGCGGGCATTTCTCTTCATAGGGCTTATGTTAATCAATGTGGGGCTACATTTTATACAATCGGAGTCTGGTTCCTCTTCTCATTACTGCCACTTTATTAATATAGGATAATTTTAATAGAGTGCACTTTCCTTCTTAAATGAGAATGTGGTTGTTCCAATTATTTCTTTTGATGCATTGGTTGTTTCAGTCTACTAACAACGATCACACCGTGCATAAAGTACTCTCCTCAAAATTTCAGCCGGGACTCATCGCGATCGGAACATATTTCTTCTTGTGCAGGCTACACACCTCATCGCAACATGTCATCCGGAGCGAAAGCTCACACCGCTCCTTCTCTCTCTAGGGTGGTTCCAACAGGATATTGGGTGCGACTAACACCAGGCCCGCCAGAAAGCACGGCGACGGGTCTTCCGAATCTAGCGGCTCCAAATTGGAAGGCCCAAATTGCGTTGTCTATCCATCAGGAATAACCCAACGAATAAATATTTGAAATTAATACCTGCACATATAACACACTACACGGTTAACATTTGGTTGTAAACACTGGCAACTATATGGCTCTCAGATATATGAAGTCTAAGTATTCGGTTGCCTTTCGAAGTCGTCGCGTTTATTCATATCATATGGGGTTTGAGCGATCTAATTACGGTAATACGATAAATGTGACAGAAGGAAACTCGGAGATTATGTCGCACCAAATTATGCAACTGTCGCCTATCGTCAGGGAATCATTCTAAGTTCATTTCTGAATTGTTGACCAGACTCTCTCCGTTTCGAAGGTCGAATTACTTAGCTAGTTTTCGTTCCGACTTTTCTGAGATCGGTTGTATTTCTAATCACCACCCGGGACCGGTGTACGACATGGTTCCCGACGAACTTTATGGTTATACTGTTAGAGCAATATTTTCGATGTGTTACAAGCGATACCAGATGTGACCAAGGTTTTACATATACCTCTATGCTCGGTTCAGTTGAGGGAACCCTCAAATGCTTTATAGGGTGGAGGGTATAAGCAAATGTTGCCTCATAAATCTATTCCCTTAAAACCTTATAACATTGATTCAATTTTTAGTGCAATGCGGCCAATTGGTATAGACAACTATAAGATATATCTTGTGCCATTGGATTGAACATCTCGTATCTGATAATAAAGACATATTATAATGATTTGACTAAGACAAGTAGCTGTTTTGTTGAATTAATGGAATTAAACTGTCATGAAATACTTAATCGCATATCACAAACATGTAATGACTCCCGTATTCGTTTCACTGATCGCATAAGGTTGATACGTACCATGTTTAGTCATATAGCATAATCTGTAATGTATTTATATCGAGGAAGTAAATAAAAACCTCGAAGTGTTGAGCATTTTTTATAAAAAAAATATTTTGACTAAATTTCTCTATTGTTAGGTGGAAAAACATCTTTGTCCGAGGCATTTGTTCTCTATTAATAAACCTAAAATTTTTTGGTTAAAAAATTGTTATAGGAAATAAAAATATTATGATTTGACATTCGTTGACTTTATGGTGTTTTTCTATAGGAAATAAAATTTTTGGCAAAACTCAGTAGGTAATAACAGTTTATTGACAAAATCTTTTATGTGTTTCTTTTCAAATATAAGGAAATAAAATTCTTTGGCCGCGCACAAATTCTCCTGAAATGTATAGAAGATATAAAAGTCATTATTACTCAAAATATATCTTGTTAAAACCGTATATAAAACTAAAATTTTTCTAATTTCTGTTTGGAGACCAAGAATTTTCTTCTAGGAATAAAATTTTGTGACAACACAAGTCCATAGGCTATGAGCTGAGCGATTACATCGGGATCGAACTTTGTTTACAGGTAAAATTTTGTTACTTCTATAGAAACGTAAGGTGATGATATGACAGAGCAATTATGTGTATTGGAGGGACTTCTGAATTAGGAAATAAGACTCTTTTCTACGTGAGAATAAAATGTTTTAACAAGAGAGTTTTATCTATAATGAAAATATAATTATCTTGGGGATATAAAAGGCCATCTTTGGATCAACCTCACATCCTCCGCGCCTCCTCTCTCGACTTTATTTTTCACGCGTATTAGAAAGGTGAACGATTATTGCATAATTAATTATAATGGTTTCGTATAGATTAAAAAATTTTTGAACTGATTGCATTTTCTGTTATTAGTTATTGGACTAGAGTTGGTTGGCGACCTTAATGATGATGATCTCTATAGAAATAATGTTATTGTTTTCTGATACCAATCTTCTTATCTGCTAGCTGCATCATGAATATAACATTAATTTTACAATTTGTTTTCATAGGAAAATATCAAAATTTGTTGTTACAAGGTTTTTATTTGTTTTGGCGATACACTCGAGATTGAGAGAAAATGAGCTTAGACCAAATTTTCTTTTTGTAGAAATAGTAAAGACCTATTTTTTGGCAGCTAAATATTACTAATTGACTTAATTATAAGCACTAGAATGCTGTTGCTGTAATTATTCATTTGGGGTGACATTAACCAGCTATTCTTCTGGATAGGTATAATCTATTATGGATAAGGTTCTCAATGACGCAAAATATTAAATAGAAAATATGCTTTAATTCAAAACCCTTATAGGAATTGGATTCTTAGAAATAATTTGAGACAAATCATAAAAATAGCAGCAGCAAACAGACATGCCTGAGGAATATATAACACTGATAACTTGGACTGGATGACTCACTAAGATTGGACTTCTTCAACTGTATTAGAATACAACAGATATCACTTAAGTAAAGAGATCAAGGGGGTTTGAACACTCGGAACTACTGCTAGTTTCATGTGTATCCTTACACTGCGATTCTCTCTAGGGCTGGTTGTATCTTTCCTTCTTTGTGGCCTTTTTTAAAATAGCTATACTCTCAAACATAATAAACTTAACGAGCTACTAAAACAAATCATACATTTCTTTTTATGTAGATATGCAATAAATAGTTTCTTCGGCAAAAAGTTTGTATACAGACTTAAATTTTCAAGGTGAGTAGGAATTCTATTTCTATAGAAGATTAAAATTTTATTGGTGACAAAAAACATTCATGATTCTATTGCAAATATAATATTTTCCCACAATCTATTGCTTTTCGCTCTTTATAGAAATTAAGAACTCTTCGCTATGAGAGAGGGAAATCGTAATTAAGGAGAGACTTAAAACATTATTGTATATAAATTTAACTCTAAGTATTATATCTGTATTTAAATTTTTGTGGCCGTAGAATTTATATTTTGATTACTAGTAATATAGATATTAATAGAACAGAAAGTTAAGATTCTTAAATGTATGACTTTGAGGAAGCGGGGTTGTATCTAGTTACATAATATATGAAGGAAATAGTGCTGTTGTGACCGAAGAGGTATTTACTGCAATGATAAATAAGTAATCTATTATTGGCGCCAATTGAATGTTAGTATTTGAAAATACGAATTCGTACAGCCTTAGACTCATATTAACAAAAGACTTTAATCGTGATCCTCGAACAAAATGTTGATACGTGCATGCATAAATTTCAAATATATAGAAAATAAACATATTTACCCTAGTATCTCTATCATATAGAAATTAAATATATTTGTTAAACGGAAATTATTCAAATATGAAGAAATTAAGATATTTGTGTGGACCTGAAGACTTTGGATCATGTATCTCTTGTCTGAGAAGAAAAAATTGGATGATAATAATTCGTTTGGAGGAGAGAGAGAGCTCTATACCGAGGCACCTCCTACCGATAATTAGCTTTGTCAATTGGACGAAGCTTTTGTCCGTATAATAGAAATAAAACGAGCTATTGGACAAAAGAATATCTCCGGACCTATTTAGAAATGAAATGATGGACGATAAGAACCTGTGCTGTGGAGAGAAGAGAGTAACATTCATTCTGACCACAATTTCGGGTTCTATAGCACATGGTATAAAAGGATTTTTGGTACAAAATGGAATGCTCTTATCTGGAAGTGTAGAAGGTTACAAAATTCTTTCTGGAAAAAGCTACTTGTTTCCTACTAAAACAATATAACCAATGTCCGATCGCAGAGGTATGCAATGGAATATGTACAATAATCTGATTATATGGTAATATTTAACAACAGTTGTTCTTAGTAGAATAACATACAATTTTTAATCCAAATTCTCAACGATCTAGGAAAGATAAATTTGCTCGGGCCGTTTATCTAGAGAAGGCATAAAAGGTGTTAGCTGTCGTATTTATTTATTATCATACAAAAACTAAAAATATCTCTGACAAGAATTTGTCTAGTATACTAGAACAAGAAATTTTGTCTCAGAAATATTCGACTTGTGATACATAAGAATATATCGACATATTTAGAAGAGTTTTGGCAAGAATGGTATGGTTGTTTTAACTTGGCGTAATAAGTAGAGAAATTATAACTAGGTTCAGGTGATAATACTGTAGGAACATAAGCTGACAGTGTTGAGTTAACGTGTATTTATCACTATTAGGAACACTATAACAATTCCTGGGGAATCTAATAGTGCTATAGCATAATATAGGAAATCAAACAATTCGTCCTGTCTTTGGAATTAGGCAACACTGTAACATTAGTTTTTTTTACTAAAGTCTGAGAGAACAAGCTCAATCAAACACATAAAATATATAATGACAATATATAAAATTTAGACCCGAGATATCCATATGTGAATTCTTATAAGGATAAGTAGATGATTTTGTAACAAATATTTATTTGTACTAAGAAAATATGTGGGATTGGAACACAATTTAGGCATTTCTTACTAGAAAATAAATGGGCTTTTTGGATAAAAGGATTGTAATAAGGGGAAGACATGAACTGATATGCATTGCAATCGACAATAGTTTGAACATAGAAGATTTTATATAAATGTGCAATGAACTATAATGACAAAATTTTTTATAGATAATAACTTTTGACAATATAAGTATCCTTAGTGCCGATATATTTGTAGACTTCACTAAAATTATGACACAATTATGGTGGATCTAATAAAGGTTCTTTTGGCTTTATAGCTCTGAAAAATTGTCTTCATATAGTAGTAAACCTCACCTGCTGTTTATGACAGAGTGTATGTCTGAATAGGACTTCAGGGAATTGTAATATTTTTTTCTACCGGAAATAAAAATTTTTGACATAATATTTGTCTGTAGCTGTTGTGTGAACCGTTAACGTAGGCGGAAACTGCCTGTTGCATTGTACAATGTGGATGGATACAATGTGGCTACTTATCTCCTTTATGTTAAGATATTTGTTGTCCCTTTTCCATAGGGATCCAAATTTCTGTGGCTTTCCGGGAATGGTCATGTACCACCTGGTGGAATAGCTAGATTCATGTGTTATAGTGCAAACATTTGTTATCTGTTGTGCGGCCATAACCAATATGGTTGCTACGAAACTTAATTCCCTATCCGTCAAACCTTTCATTGTTTCATAGGTATATGACCAGAATATAGGCATAGGTTGGCCAAATCAGTACACATCAAAAAACATAATACTATTTCTCTCTTGTATTTCATTGTTACCAGTACGTAAAATGTAATTGATCCAGATTTCAACGATTTTTTAATTGAAATTGGCTTTCTAATACGATAAGGATGATAGTATTCATATCACTGCTTTAAATTGGGCATATAGAGAATTATATGTCGTTTATGTTATAAAACAAAATGATAGGTGATTTTTTCAGACAAAATTCAATTACGTTTTGTTAACTTGAGGTCTCAAAATTAAATACCATTCACTTTCAAATTGGATTCGCAGTTGATTGCAAAACGAAATTCTAAGCTCTGAATTAATAAAAAAGGTAAGGTTACATTTCTATAATTTATACCTCTGCTATGAGATTAGCGTATAGAGTATTTATATCTTGTATTACAAAGTTCAAATGATTGTTTTGAATGTACTATTTTTAAATTCTAGGAAGTTTATCTCAGAAGTAAATAGTAAAAATATCACCAGACTAGTTGGTGAATTTTATCTAATCATCTGGATTCTGGAGTCCTGTACCTCGATTATTGTGATTTATAATAATAAGTTTGAACATATAGGTGAATCAATTCCTCATTCTTTATTATTTATAAAACAATTTCAAAAACGGATTCGTATCATTTGAACATTTAAATTATCAACCTTAAATTTCATTCTATATGACATGATTTAAAAAGAGTGGTACCACGTATGTGGAATATCAGATATATCTATAACAGCTTAATATAGATTTTAAATGATCAATCCTTCAGCTTCAATTTATCTTGAACTTTTTAAATAGAAGAGGTATATTTAATCCCGGTGCACTACATATACTATTTTTCTGTGTGTATACAGTAACTGATTACTACAAAACTTGGTATTTTGATTACTAGAAACCTCTATAATTTGTATCAATGTTCTACTGGTGGACAGAGGATAATTAGAAATATGATGACAAAAATACCTGATCTTGTAATAAGCACAACTAAAATTTTGACAAATAGGTATGGTATATGGAAATCAAAATGAATGACGCATAATGGAAATAATATTTTGTCATAAACTTCTAAATTAAGATTTTGTCTATTTGGGCGCCATGATTTAGAATTTTGGTAACAAATTTCTAAAAAGTGTTTTGGTATGACTCGTTATTTATAGAAGCACATTAATGTGGACGAGCACCAGTGCGCCCAGTGAGATATTTAGCTAAAAGATCTTCAGTGTTGTCGGCTCCACTTGAGATAAATCTTTAGTGAATCACAAAAGAAGAAATCGGGGTAGTGGCGTCGTCAATGCATGACGGTTTAAGATAAACCAGAATGGCTCGCGCTACGACATATATGTAGTAAGAGCCTTACCATATTTGGTGTTATATTTGTCGGTCACTAATAATGGACTCGGAATAGTTTAGAGATGTTGAGAACCTGAATGTAATCAATAAAAATATAGGCTGTTTCAACCATTTATAATACTTAGTGGACTAAATGCCTATATACCGGTGTTAGCCTATTATTCCTTGCTTATATTGTTATCATATTATTTCTCACTTGTGTATTGTATCTAGAGATACTAAATTCTGTATTTTCATTCCATAACTTGCTGATACACTTGAGACACCACTATATTCAGCAGTAATATGTGGCAAATGTATAAACGAGGAATCTGCATGTTGAGCATACGAAAACAAAAATGCATAAAGAAGGTCCAATGGTAAGCCAGGAATGTAAGGCGATCTAATGTGGGGTATGTTTCAACACTTAAAAACAACTCCTATCACGCCTATCAATTAAATGGCTTTCCATAGAAATTCTTATAATGTGGTCACACTCATTCGTAATAATTTCTCTAGTCAGATCTACAGTCTCACAGACATGAATAAAATTATCTCGTCTCGCTCTCAAATGTTCCTTGTAAGCGGCTAGCATTAATTGTGGGTTTCGCCTCATCCTGCTATCATCACATCTAAAAAGCTATCCAATACCACAACTACACCCACCATTTAAATGGGATATGTATTCTATGTAGCATAAAATAAGCCATACTATTGAGAAAGTATCTCTCTATCTGTTTGATTAGACTTATTGTGGTGTTGTGTCTGCTTAGTTGACGTATTGTCCATCTGTAGGCTTTGAGAGAGCTTGTTGGATTAGGGCTTCATTCTCAGCGTAGTTATGTTAAGGGAGGGCAATTGGTATATGAGAGAACCAGATATGAGCACGTGACGTTGGTCAGAATGTAGGAGTTGCTATATAATTCGGTGTTATTCGTTTTTATTTGTTTGAGATGGTTGTTTTCTAACTAAACTGACTTTTTTTTAGGATTATATGGATATCGTTTGCTTCGCTCGATTCTTACAGCAGAAAATTTTATTTCCTGCTCAACTCCTAGTGATGGAATCTTGCTGTGCACCGGCAATACTATTGCGGTCGAATAACAGCTTTCCATATCCACTTTTCGTTGGATCTCTATGGACTTATTTAAGGTGTATATCTGTTGTTGTATTATTTGTGCTGCCTGATAAACACTTGCGTTCTTGCTAACCAAAACGCGGATTCAAGTGTCTAGCGAGCGCTAGTCGGATTATCAACGGTATAAGGCTGGTCTTTCTGAATCTGCCGGGCTTTCTGAGTGTTGGTTAAGTAGGATTCATTATTAGGTAAGCATAGCTGGTTTTCATTCGGTGTATACTTTGCGGCATATGTTTTCCTATCTGTAGGATATACTCGAATTGTTTGTAACGCTAGATCTTGTGTTGTTTTTACCTTTTACCAGAAGCGCGCTTGTATTAATTGTGTTGTGTATCTAACAATGTTGTATGGAGATGGCTTAGATGGAAATCATATCCACAACACTTCGCGCAGACCGTTATGACTAGATAAAGTATTAATATGAGACCAAAAACATATTTTTTAGTGTTTTAAACATAATATAAGAAGGAGGTTTATATACTGAAGTTAGGTTCGTATATGGTTTAACTATATATTCTCGATGATATTCATTAGCATGATCAAAAGTGAATGCCATATTATTTTGGTTTATTGCAACCACTTCCTAATGGCATATTCTCTCTTTTATAACAAAATATGATATGCTAAGCCTCAAAGCAACAAGATGTGCAAGGGCAGATAGGTATTAATTTCGAGCGTTGCGACTATTTGTGACCAGATTCCTATATTGTTTCATAAAAAACGCCTTGGATAAGAAACGGGGAAACACGATCAAAGAAAGTGGTAGTATAAGAGAACTGAAGGGAAAAAACTGGAAACTAATCTGTCATACTCAAGATAGAAGACTTGAACATTTATAGAATGAAAAATCATAAATTATGCGTTAGTATTATTGAAAGATTACTTGCACTAAAATAAATTTTTGGATATGGAAAATTTAACAAGTATATCACGGCACGTAGTTCGGCAGGGCCGAATCTTATGTACGCCCTTCCTGCCCCTACTGAAGTAATTCTTCATAAGAAACTTCTATGAAAGACTGTCATCCCACACTCGAATTACCTCTATGGTTAGGTGGGTTAATCTTTAACAGATTCTAGGGTAAGCATCGATTTCTGACTTTTGTGAGTATAAGTCCATACTGTTTTTATTGGAGGTACATTGTATTAGACAAAAAAGGTATGTTATAGGGTAAGTTTCCTACAAATAATTACGAATCAATATGGATTTTGCACGGATACATTAGAAAGCAGAATTGAAATATGGGGTCGCTTATATGGGGACTATATGCAAATTATGAACTTGATATAGACCAATTTTTGGTAGTGATTTGGGGCCATAAGATATGTATACATTGAAGGTTCGGTTCAGGGAAATTACTTGACCTTACATCGAATAATAAATATATAAAAAAGTAGCACAAATAGATTGGATACTAGTTATAAAGGCAGTAGTTTATAAACGCAGGTGGCATGCACGATTACGTAAGCTCACCAAAGATTGATATACTATTTCAAGACACTGTAATCTAATGATTAACTCATTGTCCTCCAAGAGGCCCCATGTAGATACTTTTTTCGTGCAATCCAGCCATTGAGTGAACTATCTTCTAATATGGCGGCTGAGTGCCTGCACCGAATATTTCACTAGATTTGTTGACTCTGTGGGGATATGAAGGACTTTCCTTTGGTTTTTAGTAGTGGTCGGAAGTCCGAATACTCGAGACAGTTCACAATACATAACTTACCGCAATTTGAAACCACCTTTTACTCATGAATTGTACAACTATTACGAGCTCGGACCCTCAGAAATGTACCAGCATTACTGAGGTGGGATAATCCACGCTGGAAAATTTGTTGGTGTTTCGGTCGAGGTGAATCTTGCATGGATTCTCCTACGAAAACCGGCACCGGACCTTGTGTATGGTAGGCGCTAAATACGGGAGTGCGCCAGGTTTTATTATATGGGGCGCTACATATTTTGTAACCACGGTTTGGGGTCCATATGGTATTACATATGACTGAGAACTGGCATAATGAAACCAGAAGTCTGCCCACTCGATTTGCACATAAAGAAAGCAGTGAAACATTAATGACACTTAAAAGCTTGGACACACTGAATAGCACTGTTTTCAGACATTCAAAACTTTTTGCCGAGCGTGGTAAGCTGGAATTTATTAAACCACCTATGAAAGAGTGGAAGGAAAGGAGTATAAACTTCGGAACTCTGAAAATGCATACAGATTGATCTAAAATGGACGAAGGACTTGGTAGCGGCAT
>PGFW01016039.1:0-13473 GCA_003123925.1 Haematobia irritans | reverse complement strand
TATATTGTTTCTCTAGGTGAAATTGTCTCGACAATCAGGTAGATTTCTAAAAAAAATAAAAAAAATACTTGATGGCAAAAACATGTACATATTCTGCCACAAAAAAAAAAGTTATGCTTCGTGTGAAGACGGTCACACCGAAAGGGATTTCTCTTTCTCTTGGAATTAAATTTCCTTTCGTCTCAAAGTAGTTTTTTTTAAGGCAATAACACACTCGCAAAAAGCTGCGCCAAAATGTAATTAAAATTTTCTTTTTGGGTCCGGAAGTGGTGCAAATTGGGTAGAAGCGATGAATTTACACTGGGATTGTCATAGGACGGAAGTCGTCCATGTTCAACAGCCGTTGCATCTCTTCTTTAGTGGTTGACCCGAATTCATGTTTTGGATGTATATTAAAAATTTCTGTGATAATAAATAATTTTTATAATTTTTTATAATTTTTAATGGGTCTGAAACGTTTGACCTCAAATTTTCCAAATATCTCAATTTTTTCAGATTGGATTTAGGATTTTTTTCAAACTTTAAATAATTTGAACCATTTTAAGATTTTTCTCTGTTTTTAGACCTATTTGAAAAAAAAGAGTTAAAATTACTATTAAAAGTAGGAAAGCAGCTGTTATCTAAAATTTATGGAAAGACTTCTGGGTAGTTAAAATAAAGAAATCCTTGGGAGTGCATCCTCTGGAAGTGCTTTTTAAAGTTGTGCTTTGGAATGAACTTCAATTTTTTTTTGACTGGCAATCCGTCTGTAAAGTCGATTTTTGCACCACTTCCGGATCCAAAAAGAATATTTTAATTACATTTTTGGCGACGCTGTTTTTGCTGAGTGTGTTAGTTGCTTAAAAAAAACTACTTTGGAACAAAGGAAATTTAATTCCAGAGAAAAGAAATCCCTTTTCGGGTGTATCTCTTCCACACGAAGCATAATGTTATTTTTTTTGGCAAGAATATGTTACATGTTTGTTGCCATCAAGTTATTTTTTTATTTTTTTTTAGAAATTACATGATTTCGGCAATTCTTACCTAGAAAACAATATATTTGCTACAAAAATCTTCCACGTTCCCCGTGAAAATGTAGCATTATGCTCTGGAACCATGTTTGAGGTGATTATCATTGATAGAAAAAGTTACGTTCCAAAATCGTTAACGGACGGTAAAAAAATTAAACAGAAACCTTCACGAAACATCGAAACGGAATGTTCAAGGTTCTGTCCAGGGGCGTTCACGATTTCCTGAACGGATTTCCTTTTCTTTGGCCATGAAAAGTCTTAAATCATTCGTGAGACGTTTTATAGCAAATCTGTCAGTGGCGCAATCACGGTTGCCACTAAACTTAAAATAATCTACCAAAATTTGAAGGAAAAATTTACCAAAGATATACCAAACACATACCAAACATTAAACAAGTATATACAGCGCAAGTTTCGCGCCAGGTCCGAATCTTATGTATCCCACCACCTTGATGGGATTGCGTAGAAAATACTTCTACTGAAAGGGACTGTCATCCACAAGTCGAATTACTTGCGTTGTGTATCTTAAAACTTCTTAGTTCTGCATGTTGTTGTAGATTACCATAATACTAACATCACGTACAAAATTTATACAAACCGAATGCCGGAATTTTTATTTTTGCTCTTCCAAGGGTGCTCTGGTGGTCAAATCTGGGGAGGTTTACAGGAATCGGTTTAATTATGGGGCCTTTATATAATAATTATTTTATATGACCGATATCTGACCAATTTTTTGCGATGGGTAGTTTTTGAGGCCATATATTAACCACCCAGCGTACCAAATTTCAACTGAATCAGATGAATTTGGTCTTCAATGAGGTTCCGGATCGTCAAATCTTGGTGATCGGTTTATATGGTGGGCTATATATAATTATCCTGAGCCCATGTGGATGACCAATTTTTGCATTGGTTGTTAGAGACCATTATACTAACATCACGCTACCAAATTTCAGCCATTACTCGGCATGAAATTTGCTTCTTTTTAAAGGAGCGATCCATCGTTCACGCCAAATCGGGGGGATCGTTTATATGGGGGCTATATATTAATTATGGCCGATGTGCGACCAATTTGCATGGTTGTTCGAGACCCATTTGAATATTGCTTATACACCAATTGATACCTCAAATTCAGCCGGATTCGGATGAAATTTGCTTCTTTTTGAGGTAGACCTCGTGCAAAGCTCTATAACGGTTGTTTGTGAGTCGGTTATATGGCGAGCTATATATAATTATATGGACGAAGTTGTGCGATCAATTTTTGCATTTTGTTTGTTGAGGAACCTATACTGACCGACCAGTGTACCAAATTTTCCAGCCGGATCGGATGAAATCTGCGCTTCTCTATAGGGCTCCTCGCAAGCCAAATCGGCAGTGTTTTTTGGGGAATCGTATTTATTTATTGGGGTCTATATATAATTATGGACCGAGGGTTTTGGGGACCAATTTTTGCTATTTTGAATGGTTGATTAGAGCACAATTATACTAACTACCACTTGTATAAATTTCATGCCGGATGCCGGTATGGAAATATTGTTCCTCTCTAACATTTATGGCGGGCCTTCGCAAGCCAAATCGGGTGATCGGTTTTATTATATGGGCGCTTTATTATAATTAGGGACCCGATGTGTGTATCCAAAAATAATTTTTGCATTGGTTGTTAGAGACCATTTGATATTACTAACACCATGCCTACCAAATTTCCAGCCAGGATCGGATATGATAAATGCTTTGCTTTAGAGAGGTCGCTCGCAAAGCCAAATCGGAGAGGAATCGTGTTATCATATGGGGGACTATATATAATTATTGAGTTCGAATGTGTACCAATTTTTGTCCTTATGGTTGTTAGAGAACATATACTAACATCACGCTAAAGCCAAATTTCAAGCCATATCGCGAGATGATAATTTGTTTCTACTTAGAGGCTCGGCTAAGCCAAATCGCTTTCGAGGTTGTATTATGGTGGGCTATATTATTAATTTAATGCGACCGATTTGGACCAATTATGTTGCATAATTGTTGTTCTTTTGTGAGACCAGTATACTAACTACCATATTACAACAAATTTCAGCCGGATCGCGATGAAACAATTGTGTTCTATTAGAGGCCTGCAAGCCAATATCGGGGGATCGGTTAATATGGAGCGGCATATATATATTATGGACCGAATGTGGTACCAATTTTTTTTTGACTCATATGGTTGGTTTGAGGATATCCACTATACTTACACCATGTACCAATTTATTGTCAAGCTTTTTTTCGGAATGAAAAATTTTACATTCTCTTAGGCGTCTGGACCTCGCCAAGTCCAAATCGGCGTTATTTCGGTTTATGATCGGGCTATATATAATTATTATAGCCTCGCAGCCAAATTTTCTGTGGGGTCCGTTTATAAATGGGGGCTATAGTAAACATTGCGACCGATATGTTGTCCCATTTCAAATACCATCCGACCTACATCAATAACAACTACGTGCCAAGTGTTCAAGTCAAAGAAGTTTTTCGTTTCGGATAGTGCTCATGAGTTTAGCCAGTGATTTCAACAGAAACGGTTTTACGTTACGGTACGGTTACGGACGGGACATGCTCAGCATCGGAGCTCAGAATGTTTCACCACGACCCAGAAATAATAATATTACTTTTATGGTGGTCTTAGAGCAATTTTCGAGGTGTTACTGACTTTTGTTATTGTGTTTTACAAACGGAATGACAAAAGTTTTAATATTTTACCCCCATCCTATGTGGTGGGCTTATAAAAATCCAATTGTTTATTATCTATGAGGTAAATTTTGTCAATTTAATTTTTTGTTTTATAACAAGATTTTGTTCAAAATTTTATTTCTAATAGAAAATTTTGTCAAAATTTTTTTTCTAAAGAAATTTGTCAAAATTTTAATTTCTTAATTAGATTTAATTTTGTCAAAAATTTTATTTCTAAAGAAATTTTGTCAAAATTGTATTTTCTATAAAAAATTTTTTCAAGGAGATTGTATAATTTTAATAGGACAATTTTGTCGAAAATTTTATTTAAAGAATATATTTTCGCAAATATACTTTTATTTTTCTAAATTGAAAATTTGGTCAACATTTTATTTCGAGGTTATAGTAAATTTTCTCAAATATTTTATTTTATATAGAATTTTGTCTAAATTTTTTTCAAAGAAAATTTTGTCAAAAATTTTATTCTATAGAAAATTTTTCTCAAAATTTTACTTTCTATAGAAAATGCTTCTCAAAAACTTTTATCTAAAAAAATTCTTCTGCAAAATTTCTATTTCTATAGAAAATTTATGAATATGTTTGATTTCTATAGAAAATTTTTTTTTAAATTTTATTTCTATAAGAAAATTTCCAAATTTTATTTCTATAGAAAATTTTATATCCGAATATTTTATTATCTATTTGATGAATAATTTTTGTTAAAATTTTATTTCTCATAGAAAAATTTGTCAAAATTTTATTTCTATAGAAAATTGTTCTCAAATTTTTATTCTATAGGAGTTTTGTCAAAAATTTGTATTTCTATAGCAATTTTGTTGTCAAATGATATTTCTATAGAAAATTTTGTCAAAATTTTATTCTATGGAAAATTTTATCAATATTTTATTTCTCAAAAAATTTTTTTTTTATAGAAAAATTTTATTTTCTATTGGAATAATTTCTCAACATTTATATTTCTATAGAAAATTTATCTTCAAAATTTATTTCTATAGAATTTTTCTCAAAATTTATTTCTAAATAAAATTCTCTCAAAATTATATTTTAAAGAAAATTTTTCGTCAAAATTTTTCTATAGAAAATTTGGCTCAAAGATTTTATTTCTATATGAAAATTTTCTTCAAATTCTTATTTCTACAGAAAATTTTCTCAAAATTTTATTTCTATGGAAAATTTTATCAATATTTTATTTCTATAGAAATTTTTCTCAAAATTTTTTCTATAGAAAATTTTTTTAAATTTTTATTTCTATAGAAAATTTTGTCAAAATGTTATTTCTATAGACAATTTTTTCAAAAATTTTGCTTTTCATGGAAAATTTTGTGCAAAATTTTTTATTTAAGAAAATTTTTCTTAAATTTATTAGTTCTATTAGAAAATTTTTACTTACATTAATTTATTGTTTATTGTTCTATTAAAAATTTTCTCAAAAAAATTTTAATTTCTATATTTATTTAATTGGTCTCAAGATTTCTATTTATATTTCTATAGAAACACTTTGTCAACATTTTATTTCTATAGAAAATTTTTCTCAAAATTTTTATTTCCTAAGAAAATTTCTCAAATTTTATTTGCTATGAAAAATTTGTTTTCAAAATTTTGTCAAAATTTATTTCTACAGATAAAAATTTGTCAAAATTTTATTTTGTCAAAATTTTTATTTCTATAGAAAATCTGTGTCAAATTGTTATTTCTATAGAAAAGTTTTGATCGAAAAATTTTATTTTTTATTTAAAAAAAATTTTGTCAAAATTTTAATTTTTATAGAAAATCTTTCGTCAAAATTTTTTTATTTACTTATTGAGAACATAATTTTAGAAAATTTTTAATTCTAATAGAAATTTTTAGCTTTACCTAAGTTAAAATTTATTTTATTTGTTATACTTTCTGCTGGGCCATGTAAAGTAGACTATTGGAAACTGTTCCCCAAATATAATATTGGATACGTAAATAAGATAGTTTTTGTTATATGACACCATTCACATCTTTTGAAATCTTATGGATAATCTTTTGCTAGTATAAAAAGAATATTGATGAGTTACATTATGATATGTATAGTGGCGCTGTCAGATATTTAAAATATAGTGGATTATTTAGTGTGCACAACAGTGTTCCTCAATCATGAATAATAGTTGTCAAGTTTTCCACCAAAGTTGTTACAAAGGTAACACTGAACCAAGATTTCTCCCTTGGTAGTCTGCTTAAAACAGTGTTTAATCTCTTACATCGGAAATCTTAAAACCACAATATGAAGGGAGTTAAAAACATTATGCACCAAAAGGTGGGTACAAAATTCTTAAAATTGTATAGGGCATTTAGTGCCTCCTAACAAAACAGTTCCACAAAAGGTATCCAACCTATGACCAAAAAAGTGGCAGATGGGATGCTCATTAAAAGTGTCACAACAGGTGAGCGATTTTTTCTTCAATTTATCTGGTAACATAATCATCTCACAGATTTTAATTTTAATTTACACCAATAGACCATTTGGCAGTTATGTGCACAATTAAGTTGCTAAATTTTTGACATATTTCTAAGGCATTTTAGAAGACTCAAAAGACTGTTGATACGGAACTACAATTTTGTGCAACTCAGAGTTCATTTTCCGATCTGTATGAACTTTTCTGCTTCGACTCGAATTTTGCCAAACGAGATTAGCAATGCGTAAAGCATATTGCAAATAAAATAAAAATATTTTTTTTTAAACACTTCACACAGGAAAATATTTCGACCAAAATTTTGTCAATTAATAACATTGAATTGAATTTAATGGAAGTAGTTCAATTAAAACATTTTCTTTTTAAGCATGGTTTAGATTCTGAAGTAAGCCTAAGTATTCAGTATCAAATACCGATCTGTCGTCCATGATGTCGTATTTTCATTTGCGCATACCAAGGAAATTCATCAGTAATAGGTTTTATTAGCGATAGACAATCTAAATTTTTCAAACAATGAAAAAAAATTCCATGTCATTTCATTGATGGTCAGATCTTAATTGCAGGATATTTAACACTGGAGAATCATTTCGTAAACATAAGACGTAGTCATTTTTAATTTATAGAAAAAAATCAAATTGAATTTTTATGTCTATATTTCGATTTCTGTGAAAATAAATGAGGAAAATTTATTAAAAATAAATTAACGCAATAGTTTTTACACAAATGGAAAGATTGACGTCTTCTTTACCATATCATGGGGATATCATAAATATTCGGTAGTATATTTTCATGTTTACATTGAAGATAAGACATGACTCTCATTGTCACACGACACCGTGAGACATTAACAGCGTTGCCAGAATTGTTTCACCAAAAACCGCTAGATTTGTCCAAAAAACTAGCCAAAAAAAGCTAAAAAATTTAAAAAAATAGCTAGAAAAAAAGCTAAAATTTTTTGTGTATCAAAAGTCACATTTTGAGTTTGAAATTTTAACTAACTTAAGGCTTTATTTCACTTTAAGAAAGCATAATATTTGTAATTGTATTCAATTTAAATTCCATTTCTCTGAGACTATGTTAAGAAAATCTAAGTCATATAGCTCTGTTGGCGTATCGATTTAATTTTATTACTATCACAAAATTTTTACTGGAAGCTCCTATCGTTTATATTTCCTTTTGTAAAGAACATTTTTCTCAGTGAAACTTGCAAATTGTCAGTTGTTAATTCATGTCACACTTAGAACTGCATTAGAAAATGTCACATAGAACTGCATGTAAGAAATATCTATATGATTTCGTATTTAAATTGAATTACATGATAAATTCGTGAACCTGTACACTTCTCCTAATTTTTACCCAAGAGAATAAAACCCATTTATAAACTGCTCTGTGCAAGTATATAAATTTTGAATAAGGACTTTGATTCGAAAATTTCCCAAAACCTTACTGTTGTCCAATTTTCGTAGATGTTAAATCCATCCCATTAAATAAATAGAGATTTGTTTTTGATCCTATCACTGACGAATTTTTTATTGTTTTTGTGGGTGTTAAAAAAATAATACCAGCATTCAATAAACTTAGTTCCGTTAATTATTTCTATGTTTCTGGGGGAGCTTTTCAAATTTGTTATTGTTAGTCACTAATGATTTTTTTGTTATGCATTCGAGTCAAATCTGAAATTTATTTCGTTTTTCTCAGCTTTTTCTCATGAGCTATCACAGTGCTTTAAAAACATGGCCTAACGAAAACTTAAATTTTCAATTCAGACTCGACTTTAAGTAGTGAAATTAAGATAAATAACCGAGTTTTTTTCCAATATTTAATACGGAACGATGCCGAAGAATAAAAAAAATGACCAAAAAAATAGCTAAAAGGGTCATGAAAAAAAAGCCAGAAAAAAAGCTGAAAGCTAAATGCATTTTTTCCCGCTAAACGTTCTTCAAAAAAACCAAATCTTAGCGGGAAAAAGAAGCTAAATTGCAACGCTGGCATTAACCAGAACTTTCCCGGTCCCTAATTTCCCAATGTGGTCTGTGCCCCATTATTTAATTATTTCGTTGCGTTTTTTTATTATTCTTTTTTATAAATAATCCATTAAATGTTGATAAAATAAGTAAAAGTACCTTTATCAAATATTCACCCACCATGGAGGGAATATCATAAACTTGTACCTCTATATGGTAAATCATAAAGTTTCAATTGAACTTTGTCATTTTCGAGGAATTTTTACGCAGATTGTTTTTGAGGGAGAAATTTCGCTATTATATTGAGAAACATAAAACGACCATAAATTGAATGATTTGGAAGTTAAGAAATTAATTTATGAGTATATAAAGAGTGGTTGAAACCATAATTTCTATATTAATTGTGAGACAAGCATTTTGCTTCTTTGAGTAGATTTTGCGGAAAACATTTTGGACCAAAATTTTTTCAGTATAGAAATAAAATTTTGACAGCACTTTTCTAAAATTTTCACAAATTTTTTATAGAATATAAGAATTTTGACAAATTTTTTTTCTTATAGAAATAAAATTTTGACAAAAATTTGTCTATATTGAAATAATTAATTATGTGACCAAATTTTGTAGCTAATCGAGGAATTTGGGTACGGCAAATTTTCTATAGAAAATTTGACAAAGTTTTTCTAGAAGAAATAGAAATTTTGACAACTATTTTCATAAAATTATTAAAATATGACAAAATCTTGTATAGAAATAAATTTTTTGTAAAAATCTTCTATAAAAATAATGATTTTTGACAAAGATGTTTCGGTATAAAAATAAAATTTTGTTACAATTTAATTGTTCGTATAGAAATTAAATTTTGAAGAGAGATCTTCAAAAGAATAATTTTGAAAAAATCTTCTATAGAAATAAAAATTTGACAAAATTTTCTATAGTAAAATCTAAAATTTTTACAAATTTTCGGTATAGAATATAGAATTTTGACAAAACTTTTCTATAAGAAAATAAAATATTGACTTATTATTCATTTTTTTCTGGGTGAAATAAATGTTTTAACAAAATTCTTGTACTATTTACAATTTTGACAAATTTTCTATGGAATATAAAAATTGTTTGACAAACTTTTCTATAGAATATGAACACATTTTGAAAAACTTTCTATAGAATACATTTTTGGCAAAGTTTTCATATAGAAATTAAAATTTTGACTCTTAGACATTTTCTAAAATTGTTCACCAAAATTTTTTATATAGAAATAAAATTTTGTGACAAGAATTTTCTATAAAATTAAATTGTTGACAAATATTTTCTATATGAAATAAAAATTGTTGACCAATTTTTTGTAGTAAGTCAAATTTTGGTTACCAAGAGTTGATCTATAGAAAATTTTAACAAATGTTTTCTAAGAAATAAAATGTTGACATTTCCTATAAAACATAAGAATTATGACAAAATCTTGTATAGAAATTAAATTTTGAAAAAATCTTCTATTAAAAATAAAATTTTTGACCAAAATTTTCTATTAAAATAAAATTTTGCGATCAAAATTTGTCGTATATTGAAATAAAATTTTGGGGACAAAAGGTGGCTTCAAAAGAAATAAAATTTTGACAAAATTTCTATAGAAATAAAATTTTGAGCAAAATTTCTTATAGGAGAATAAAAATTTTTGGACAAAGTTTTCTATAGAAATAAATTTTGACAAAATTTTCTAGGTAGAAATAAAATTTTTGACATTAATTTTTTCTGTAGAAAATAAAATTTTTAACAGAAATTTCATAATAACAATCTTTGAACAAATTCTTCTCATGGAAATAAAATTTTTGACAAATTTTCTCTAGAAACATTTAAAACATTTTGATAAAACGCTTTCTATAGAAGTTAAAATTATTGACAAAATTCTTTCGTATAGAAATAAATTTTTGACAAAATTTTCTATGGAAATAAAATTTTGAGAACATTTTTCTTTATGCGAATTAAAATTTTGAAATAAAATGTTTTCAATAAAATAAAAATTTTGCTTAAAATTTTCTATGAAATAAAAAATTTTGTAAAAACATTTTCTATAGAAATAAGAATGTGACAAAATTTTCTTAAAGAAATAAAATTTTGTGACAAAAAATTTTCTATAGAAATAACATTTGGAAAAGTTTTCTATGAGAAAGAAGAATGTTTTGACACACATTTTTTTCATAGAAATGCAAAATTTTGATCAAAATTTTTTCGATAGTTAGATATACAAAAATTTTTTGTAGAAATAAAGATTTTTGAGCAATTTACTTTCGTATAGAAATTAAAATTTTGACAAAATTTCTAAAGAAATAAATTTATTTTAGACAACAATTTTCTATTCCAGAATTAAAATATTGACTTAAAGTTTTTATCATATGAAATAATTATATGTTTGGACAACATTTTATTTCGATTAAAAATAAATTGTGACAAAATTTTTTCGGATAGAAATTAATTTGACAAATTGTTTTTTAGAAAATAAAATTTTGATAAAATTAATTCTATATAAATTAAAAATTTTTGAACAAAATTTTCTATAGAAATAATCATTTCACAAAATTTTCTATTAGAATACAATTTGACAAAATTTATCTATAGAGAACTAAAATTTTGACAAAAGCTTTCTAAGAAATAAAATTGTGGATAAAATTTCTATAGAAATAAAAAAGTTGTTCAATAAAAATAGTTTTCTATAGAAATAAAATTTTTGACAAAAGTTTTTATAGAAATAAAATGTTGACCAAATTTCTAAAAAATTAAAATTTTGAAAAAATTTTCTATAGACGAATAAAGCATTTGGACAAAGTTTGATTTCCTATGTGAAATTAAAATTTGGTAAAATTTAAAAATTTCTTATAGAAATAAAATTTTCTATAGCAGAATTAAGAATCTGTTTGGACAAAATTTTCCTATGAAAAATAAACATTTTTGACACAATTTTCTATAGAAATAAAATATTGACAAAATTTTCTAGTAGAAATAAAATTTTGACAAAATTTTCTATAAGAAATAAAATATTAGACAAAATTTTCTAGTAAGAAATAAAATTTTCATAGAATAAAAATTTTCTATAGAAATTAAAATTTTCTACTAGAAATAAAATTTTCTATTTAGAAAATACATTTCTATAGCAAATAACATTTTCTATAAAATAAAAATTTCTATAGAAAGTAACATTTGACAAATTTTTCTATAGAAAATAAAATTTTGAAAAAATTTCCTATAGAAATAAACATTTTGATGTGATAAAATTTTCTATAGAAATAAAATTGTGTGCAAAAATGTTGACAATTTTTTTTCAAATAGAATAAAATTGTGACAAAATTTTTTTCCTGATAGAAATAAAATTTTGACAATTTTTCTATAGAAATAAATTTTGCAAAGAAATATTCCTTACTAGCAAATTTAAAATTTTTGACGAAAATTTCTTAATTAGAAATGATTTAAATTTGGACAAAGTTGATCTTATGGAAAACAAATGTGTTGGACAAGAAATTTTTTCTTTAAAGTTGAATAGTGAGAATTCTGTGGCCTTAAAAATTGTTTTTAAAATTTGTTTATTTCAATTAGAATAAAAATCTGTGACAAAATTTTATCGAGGTAGAAATAAAATTTTTGATAAACTTTTTATTAGAAAAATTAGATAAATTTTCTTTAGAAATAGAATTTTGATTAAAATTTGCGTATAGAAATTAAAATTTTGACAAAAATCTTTCTATGGAAATAAAATTTGATAAATGTTCTATGTAGAAATAAACATTTTAGACAATATTTTTTCTTATAGAAATACAATTTTTGACACAATTCATGTAGAAATAAAAATTGGTCAAAATTATTGACTCAATTTTGTTTCGAATTAGAAATAAAAATTTTGGTGGACAAATTTTTGTCAGATAGAAATAAAATTTTGACAAATTTGTCTATAGAAATAACATTTTTGGAAAAAATTTTCTAATATAGAAATTAAGATTAATTTTTGAGCAAAATTTTCTATGGAAATAAATTTGACAAAATTTTCATAGAAATATTACATTCTTTGAAAAAAGTTTTCTATTAGTAAGAGTAACTATTTTGACAAAATTTTTTATAGAAATGGAAAATAATTTAACAAATCTTCTAATATGTAGAAAAATATTTCCCAAATGATGGGGAGTGCTACCGTGAGATGAATGTCAAGCTTTTTTTTTTTTGACCAAAAAATATTTCTTATCATCAGTTCCTTCTCTGGGTTGTATGATATTCAGAGTGTCGGAAACTGTTTGTTCGTACATCAAACTTTTATGAGTTTCATCAATAGCCGAACCCCTTTAGAAACCTTCGTTAAAAGCCCCCCTCTCAGTTGTGAAAACATGTTTTAACACTTATATAATTTTTTTATATCAAAGCAATTTCAAAACGTGATGAATTTTTCCCTTACTATTAGATTGGATTTGTTTTAAGTTTTTCTTGCCAATAAATTACTAAAAAACATGTAAGCTTAGATCTATATCTTAAATGTTGTTATTTTTCAAAAAGATGCGAGAAAAGGTGAGTTAACAGTAACCGAAAACCCAAATATGGACCTTCTCTATAAATAGAAATTGCATTTAATTCTTACAGAAAATCATTCATTGTTCAATTGCTAAACAAATTTTTAAATCTGTGACAATATAGCGATTTGAACTTGTTCCACTGATGTGAACAAGTTGACTTGTAGCATAACGAATTTATACCGATATGGGTCATTCCATTTGTTAAAAATTATTCGTAATTGTTCTTACATTGTTAATTCACAATATACTTGTCCAAACATTCAACTTTAACTAAGATTTTTTTTCAAATGTCATTTTGCTATAAATAAGGGATTTAAAAAATTCACTTTAATTAGATTCACGGTAGACCTAATGTGTATAAGTATGATTTTTTTTTTCAAAATTAATTCTTTTTTATTGTATATTCGTTTCTATAAATAAAGTTAATTCTCATATTTGTGCATCACTCTTTCAGGCGGGTACCATCGTTGTGCACACTTATTATAAAAAAATGCAAGTTTTCTTATAAAGATTAGCATGAATTAAATTTCATTTATTTGTAACATGTGTGGCATTATAACCATGCTGAAATAAGTTTTGCACATATAGATTATATTAATAATCCACATAATCATTGAAGTTACCAATTCAAAAATTATCACTTCCTTTTTGAAAACTTGTATAGAATCGTACAGAAAATTTTTTTTTGTTTGAATATGTGCATTTACTGTTACAGGCGCTACACTTTTTCCGCTTGGAAAGTCTCATTCATTTATCCCAGCATAAAAAGTGCTAGCGCACAAACAAAGCATATGAAAAAACG
>PGFW01016035.1:3235-15959 GCA_003123925.1 Haematobia irritans | reverse complement strand
CTTTTTAAGTGGAAATATTTTGGTGATATTTTTTTGGGGCAAGGGACCTACTTTTTATAGCCGAGGCCGAACGGCCTTCCACATTGCGGTGAAATTACCAAGATAAGCTTTGAAGAAACACTGAGAGAAGACTTTTTGGTGTCCGGTAGAAACTGGAGTTGAACCCACGACCTTATGTATGCAAGGTGGAGTTATCTATTGTTTTTTCTATGGGTTAATGCCATCACCATTTAATAATATCACACTAAAAAAATTAACAATTTAAAAAAAATATTGGGATCGAATAATACCGAAAATGATAGTACTATCACAGTTTAATTGACAATTAAAAAAATATATAAAAATTAATGATGTTATTAATAATGTTTCAATTAATTTTTAAAATGCTCATTAAAAATTTAATGTGTAATTGCAAAAACCAAGTAATTTGTCATTAAAAACTTAACTAATTTTCAATTACAGTCTTAGCTGATACGACATTATATCATGTAGCTCCGTTAGACTTTAACTGCCAGTTAAAAGCAATTACATTTGCAATATCACCTCCGGTTTACTTCAACCTGAAAGTTTTCAGCAGTAAAGTTCAGTCTAGGTGGGCAGCCCGATGTATCAGGCTCACTTAGATTTATTTCAGTCCATTGTGACACACATTGCGGAACTCCCTCTTTGATTATATGACTTAGATTGACTAGTCTTCCGAGTTGATTCAAAAGTGAATTGCATCAATAATTTTTTAATTAAAATTTAAAAATTCTTAATCATTGACTTAATGTTTACATCTGATTACAATTAGTTATAGGGTCAACGGTCAAATTGTCAAGGGAACGCGGGTCAAAATCGGTGAAACGTTTAGTTAAAATAATTAAATTATGTTCAAGTTCATTAGTTGAGAAATTCAGAAAATACTTCAGTTAGGCTTTTCGCATTTCCAAATCCCGAATTGCCGGCCCCTCAGACGCTTGACGCCATCATCTTTGTACAGCCACCTTGTCCACCTTACCTTCGCCGCAGAAAAGCCAGTTTGCTGACTGCGCTGTCCCTTAACAGTATTTTGGCCTGTCTTAGTCCGCTGACAATAAGCCCGAGTATTTTCTCAATGGCGACTCTCCCGTGTTGGAGGGTTCTTGTCCTTGGGAAACCACCATGCCCCCCACGTTGTTGGCGCGATACACCATGCCTTTTTACCGTAATGGCAAGATGCCAAAATCCGGCCAAAAGAGAGCAGACTTTATGTCAAAACTCTTTCACGAAATTTTCTTGGTTACATGGCCGCGGAAGCTAATGAAAACGTGCTACTTTCAAGCCACAGTACAGATGGCTTGCAACAGAACATTTCTTTGCGAACTTTGACAGCTTTACGCTTGACAATAACGTGCTACATTCCCTTCCTTTTGCCCTGTCCCGGAAGCGGCTGAGTGGCTTGACGTAGTTCGTCGGTCCCATTGCCACGCAGTCAAACAGCCTCACGGGATCGCGCTTTGGCCGCGGTATTTGTTATCATCTCGCATGAGTCACTCTTGTAAGCGAGTACCGGCTCGTTTGGTTCGATGCATGGGTGAGCGATACACCCCTATTCGCAATCTCGGAGAGAAGGTAGGTTTCGCTTGAAACTACCGGCAGAGATCTTTTGATCGTCTCACGGCTTCCGTTTTGCGATTTCCGCCCGATCCAGACTCCTGCTGTCGACAATGTTCCCCAAAAGTACATTTAACGGTTGATTTGGCAAATTTTAGCGATGTTGCCAGCTTTCGTGCGATAGCTCGGATTTCGCGATGCGCGTAGCAAAAAATTGTTGATACAGCGGCTCTTCTCTTGGACGGCATTTGAACAACTGAAATGAATTCCAAAAAAAAATAGGAGCAAACATTCTACACCACACCTTGAAATGAGAGGTTCCAGCGTTTTTAAATGCAAAATTGAAAGAAAAGACGTCCAATTATATTGACCAATTTTTGACCGTATCACCCTTAATGTATCAATAATTTATTAAGTGAACAAATATTTCAACTTTAATAACTTTTTCCGTGCGTGTCATGAACGCTGGTTGTTGTTTTAACATGGTGTCATTTTATAGTTGTCAGATCGACACCGTCTGTTCTTTGGTTGATGGTTAGGTTACGTATAGTGTCAGCCCGATATTTCAGATTTGCTTAGACTAGTCAGTCCATCGTGATACCACTGTGATGAATTACTCTCTTATCACTGAGTGCTGCCCGATTCTGTGTTACGCTCAATGACATACAAAAAATGGATTTCTAATTCAATACTGATTAGAATGGATTGCCAGAGGTCGTATTTTTATTTTTAAAACAACATAATAAAGCATAGTACCGGCAGCGTTGCCAATTTAGCTATTTTCCCGCTAGATTTGGCTTTTTGAAGTCGTTTAGCGGGAAAAAATGTATTTACCTTTTAGTTTTTTTTTCTGGCTTTTTTTCATGGCCATTTTAGCTATTTTTGGTTTTTTTATTTTCGACATGTTTCTATTGAAATAGGGATAAAACGGCGTTTTCTATCTAAGCCTTGTGCCAAATTAACAATTTAGAATATTAGATTTGACTCGTTTAGTTTGTTCTTGTGTTATGTATAGATATTCTAAATTTATTATGATATTACTAAAATTAAAATAGTAGACATGTGAATTGCTTTGTACGCGAAACAAATTTTGTTTATGAGGCCAAAGAGTTCATGTCCTTAAGGCGCTTTCCAGACTATCAGTTTTATTCCGAAGGGGGGGGATGTCGGTTGTTTGTAAGAATCTTACAGTGTGTCGGATCGATCGACTTTGTCGGCGGTGACTTAAATAATCGGTAAATGTGTTAATCGATCCCATAAACATGCGCAGTAATCGATTAGCCTTCGGACTTACTATAATGTGCACACTATATGGGTAATGTTCGACATGTCGTCCGGAAGTACTGCACAGTCACAAAAATCGCTTCTGTAACATATACTCCAAACATATTTTGCTTCACAGCATATCCATTTTTTTGGCTATTGCCCAAACATATTATATGTTTTGATCTCTTCAATATATACATTGTTTGAAAGCGTATGGTCCTAAGAACATTCTGTTTGGGTAGTCTAAAGGTTTTCCCAAAAAAAACAAAATTTTTTTGTATTTTTGCATCCAAATTTCAATAAGATGTTTTGTCGTTCCAAAAAACAATATGTTATTAATAGTGACACTATAATATGTTTTGGAAGAGCATTTTGGCCCCAAAAATATTATAATGCTGTAAAAAAAATCTCCCAAATATTGTGCACTGACCTGAATGCTCAATAATTTTTGGTTTCTGCTAATTGTTATATTCCCGCCAATCTTTCTCACTCCACGAGATTTTTTTAGTTCTTAGGACATTTTTTCTGTAATAAACATTGTGAAGAATTATTCAATTTTCATGATTTTTTTTATTTTTATACTTTAGCTTTTACCGGACGGGATTCGAATAGCGGACACAAGTTTGTAAGGATAACAAGAGTAGCTGAGCAAGTTGCCAGGAAAAATAAAAATATTATTTTTGTAATACAAGCAAAACACAAACTTTATTCAATATCGCTCCTGTTAATAGCGCTCCAAGCTATAAACACATATATGTTTATAGCTATTTCTAATAAATATATGTTTGCATCCAAGCATATTATATTTTACATAACATTTTATGTCCCAAACATAATTGTTTCTAACCATATTAAATATATATGCTCCAAAGCATGATTATGTCTAGTTTATGAACATTATATGTCTTGCCGTCAATAAAGATATTGTGTTTAAAACATTTGTGTTGTGCAGAACTATAATGTTTTATAGGCCAAACATATGAAAAACAGTCTTTTTGCATAAGCGTGTGATTGTCTGTAAGAGCGCATAAAATATGAACGCGATTTTGGTTATAATAGCCTTTGTGAATTTCTCTTATATAAACTTGTTTCCTTAGCCAAAAGCCGATAAAGTCGTTTGGTCCTTATAGTTAAGTGATTCAACTTAAAAATGGGTATCTTTACATGAAAGAAGGCTAGGGTCAATTTAAAAAAAAAAATCTTAAAATTAAAGAAAAAGTTTTTAAATTTGTGGAGTTTTTTATATCTTGACCACAAACCGAAAAAAGTGTTAACCAATAGAGAGATGTTTTTCAAGCACTATTATTTTGAATAAACAGTATACATAAAATAATTTCTACTTGAAGTCGAGGTCTGAATTGAAAATTTAAATTGTGTTAGGGGCGTTTTTTACAGGGCTCTTTGATAGCTATGAAGAAAGCGTGAAAAAAACGAATAAATTCCAATTCGAATAATACAAAATCATTAGGTGTACAAGAATCTTTGGAACCGAAATATTTTTTTTTTCAGTGTATGTAAAAAATTGGGGCATGTAGAAGGTGTTATAAGGAATGGATTTGCTTTTACGAAAAATTGGACAACAAATAGGTTTGTTTAGGTATTTTCCAATAAAAGTTATTCAGTATAAACTGCAAGATAGTAAGAATGGGTATTTTATTCTCTTTGGTAAAGTTAGTAGAAGTGTACCCGTTGACGAATTTTATCATTAATTCAGCGGTTTTTAAACCAAATAAAACGAAAGATAACAGGTTGGCCTGATAAGTTCCGCGCGGTCTTAACATAACGAAAAACCCATTTTTTGTCAAAATTCTGTTTTTTATTATTCAACATAGTTCTCAGAGCGATACCAGAGACGATTATAACTACTTCCAATTTTTTGATACCATTTTGGTAGTACTCCTTCGGTTTTTTGCTCAAAATAGGCCTCAAGGTTTCGGCGATCACTCTTCATTGCAGCTCTAATTTTTCTCTTCGAAGCATACTTTTGAGGTCGAGAACAAGAAAGTCGTTGGGGGCAGATCTGGAGAAGCGTGTGGGGTGGGAGGCAATTCGAAGCCCAATTCTGATTTTTGCCATCTTTCTCAATGAACTTGTGGCACGGTGGCGTTGTCTTGGTGGAAAACAACATTTTTTCTTCTTCTTGGGGCGTTATTGACGCGATTTCGACTTCAAAACGTCTCCAATAACCCAATATAAAGTCCTGTTGATGGTTTTTTCCTTTCTCAAGAATAATCGATGAAAATTATTACATGTGCATCCCAAAAAACAGAGCCTTATTTGGCCACAGCGGGCTTTTGAGTCTTTCCACGCACTTCGGAGACATAGTTGCTGCCTTCACCGACGTCGGATTGGACTCAGGAGGGTAGTGATGGGAGGCCATGTTTCACCCCATTGTCACATATCGAGAAAAACTCGGGTGTATTCGAAGTTAAAAGCTGCAAACATCATCAACAAGCTTGTTTTTTTTGTTTTTGGTCAAATGTTGAGCTCGCGCGGCTCCATTTTGGCACAGAGCTTCGCATATCCAAATATTGATGAATGATATGACCAACAGAGTTCCTTTGATATCTTAAGGCCTCTGCTATCTCGATCACTTCATTTTTACGGTCATTCAAAATCATTTTGTGATTTTTTGAATGTTTTCGTTGGTAAACACGCTCTTCGGGGTCCACTGCGTCACCGTCCTGCCGTGCTCTATTTTTACACAACGCTGAATTTTGGGCATACCAATGCAATTCTTGTTTGATTTCTTGGGGCAGAGTTTCGGAACTCATTATCAGACAAGTTTTTGTTCACCGTTTTTCCTTTCAGAAAACAGTATCTTTATCAAAACACGAAATTCCTTTTTTTTCACTTATTTATTTTATCAGCATTAACAAATAGTTGTTTTCACAAAGACGCTCTATTCAACAGACTAATTGACTTTACAGACGTCAAATTTTGAACGAATCATTTGAAGGTTGGTACTCATATAAATAATAGGCATTAATACTTAGCGACGCCATCCTATGTGTCAGACGGGGGACTTTCAGCACCTGTATAATAAAATGTATCGATACGCAAACAGAGCTAATACTGATTAAATATTGTTATAGTCTCACAGAAGTAGAATTAAAATGAATAAGCAAATTATAAATAATATGCATTTTAAGTGAAATAAAGGCTTTAAATTTGCTAAATTTCAATCAAAAATTTAACTTTTGATTAAAAAATTTAGCTTTTTCTAGTCTAGCAAATCTAGGTTTTTGGTGAAAACAATCTTGGCAAAGCTGGTCACCAGATATACTTTGAATTGATTTTTATCAACTGCGTTGATCGTCTTCACGTGCATTAATTGTTATATAGTAATATATTCTCATTAAAACAAAGAAATTTATCGATTTTCGTAAATTTTCGTAAATTTTACGAAGAACTTAAAAGCCGATATGAAGAAATAAATCCAATTTTTTTTAAATTGTTAATTTTTTTAGTGTGATATTATTAAATGGTGATGGCATTAACCCATAGAAAAAACAATAGATAACTCCACCTTGCATACATAAGGTCGTGGGTTCAACTCATGTTTTACGGCCACCGAAAAAGTCTTCTCTCAGTGTTTTTCTTCAAGAGCTTATCTGGTAATTCACCGCAATGTGGAAGGCCGTTCGGCGCTCGGCTATAAAAAGTAGGTCCCTTGCCCAAAAAAATATACAAAATATTTTACCACTTAAAAAGTTAATTAAAATTGAAGATTTGTTCAATTAAATAAATTGAATTGATACAAATTAAAGGGTGAATAACGGTCAAAAATTTTGACGTAATTTCTTTCAATTTTGGCATTTAAAAAACCTGAACACCGCTCATGGTTCAAGGTGTGGTGTGTGTAGAATGTTGTTCCTATTTTGATTTTGAATTCACTCTTCAGTTGTCAAAATGCGTCCAAGGCAAGAAGAGCAGCGTACCAAATATTTGCTCGCGCATTCGCGAAATCGAGGCTACTCGCCCCGCCAAAGCTGGCAAAAATACGCTACAGTTGCACATCAAACCGTTACAAATGTACTTGTTGGGGAACAATTTTCGACAGCCAGCGAAGTCTGATCGGGGGGAAATCGAAAACGACGAAGCCGTTGAGACGGACAAGAGTGTTGCCGGTAGTTTCAAGCAAACCTAAACTTCTCGTCGTCCGAGATGCCGCAAATAAGCTGGGTGTAATCGTCTACAACCTCATCGAAAAAAAACGAGCCGGACTATCGACTTACATAGAAGGTAGTGATGCCGAATCGCGATGATAAACAAAATACGACGGCCAAAGCGCGATCCCGGAGGCTGTTTGACTGCGTGGCAATGGACGACGAAACCTACGTCAAAGCCGACTACAAGCAGCTTCCGGGACAGGAGCAAAAGGAAGGGGAAATGTAGCAGATATTTTCAAGTACATAAAACTGTCAAAGTTCGCAAGAAATAATTGGTTTGCAACCATCTGTATCCTGTGGCTTGAAAAGCAGCATTTTCATAGCTTCCGGCGACTGTCCACTCAAGAAATTTCGTGAAAGAGTGTTATGAATAAACGTTGCTTGCCTTTTCTGAGAACAACACGGTTGTTCGTACTGTTTTGGCGGATTTGGCATCTTGCCATTACGGTAAAAGGCATGGAGTGGTACGCCGCCAACAACGTGCAGGTGGTTCCCAAGGACAAGAACCCTCCCAACACGCGAGAGCTCCGCCCAATTGAGAAATACTGGGCTATTGTCAAGCGGAACCTAAAGAAAACCAAAAAAACTGCTAAGGACGAGCAGCAGTTCAAGGCAAACTGGCTTTCTGCGGCGAAGAAGGTGGACAAGGTGGCTGTACAAATCTGATGGCAGGTGTCAACCTTGAGGCCGGCAATTCGGATTTGGAAAAGCGAAAGCCTAACTGAATATTTTTCCTGAATTTTATACTAATTGAACTTGAAAAATAAATTATATTTGATTTATAAATAAACGATTTCACCGATTTACACGCGTTTCCCCTTGACCAAATTTTGACCGTATCACCTATAACTAATTAATAGATGTAAACATTAAGTCAATGATTAAGAATTTTTAAATTTTTAATTAAAAAAATTAATTGATGCAATTCACTTTTGAATCAAACTCGGAAGACTAAGTCAATTAAGTCAATTAATCAAAGAGAGAAGTTCACCAATGTGGTGTCACAATGGACTGAATAATCTAAGTGAGCCTGATACATCGGGCTGCCACCTAAGAACTAAGAACTTTACTGACAATTTCAGTTAAAGTAAACCGGATGGATCAATGTAATTGTTTTAACTGGCAGTTAAAGTCTAACGGAGCTACTAATATGGTTAAGTCAGTAAGAATTATTGAAATTAGTTAAGTTTTTAATGAAAAAATTACTTGAGTTTTGCAATTAACATCAATTAAATTTTTAATTGAGCAATTAAAAATTAATTGTTATAAAAAATTCATTTTTATATGTTAATAATCTAATGATTAAAACTGGATTGATACTATCATTTCGGTATTGAATTACAAATCCATTTTTTGTATGTCATGTAGCGTGAACATAGAATCGGGCAGCACTCAGTGATAAGAGAGTAATTCATCAAGTGGTATCACGATGGACTGACTAGTCTAAGCAATCTGAAATATCGGGCTGACACTATACGTAACCTAACCATCAACCAAGAACAGACGGTGTCGATTGACAACTATAAAATGACACCATGTTAAAACAACAACGGCAGCGTTATGACACGGACCGGAAAAAACATGTTTGGAATGGTTGCGCATCCATTTTAAATCCTTATCTAGAGTATGTAATTGTCGGAAACCATGCATTTATATATTTGTAAAAAATAAATTAATTCGGAGCGAGAAAAAAATATATGTTGGGTAAGCTTATAAATTGGTCTCCAATGTACCGCAAAATGTTCTTTAATAATGATAGAAGTTTTAGACATTTACATGTCGGCGAAAATACATGTAACATAACCATTCAATTTTTTCATTTTTTGGCAGAGAAAAAAGTATTTTTATAGGTTAGGATATAGACATGATCTAAGAACATTACGATGGTCATTAATAAATTGTTTTCGTGACCGATTTAATTTTTTAATTTTTTTTGCTGCGAAAAGAATTTTAATAAAACTTTGAGCAGTCGTGCAACCCGATTTTACATTTCGTTGCCGCGTCAGTCGAGGTGTTGATACTGTGTTCTTGGATGGACGGAGAATGACGGAATTATGGTGTTTTGTGTTAATTTATCTTATGTACAGGAAGTGGGCAGTGGTTATTAATATAACACAAAAAGGCAGTGTAATTGAAAGGAATTTACCACTGTTTTTTGGTTCGATTGTTATTAATTTATGATGGTTCTATTCTGGCAGCGGGCATGGTACATGATGTTTTGCGTTGGTCACATTTTGAATGGGTAGAAGTAAAATATGGAATGAATCTACTATCTTGTTGAACACATTGAACCAACATGAGAGTTGTGTAAAATATGTGAGGTAGTTGCTTGGGCACGACATTCTATCAAATAAACAATAAATTAGTTTAATAAATGAATAAAGAGAACAAATAAATAAGTTGAATTTTGTATTTTCTTTTCTAACAACGTGAGTGTTCCTTTTTTGATAGAAGCGAAACGACAAAAGTTATTTTATAATAGATCCAAAGCATTATCGAATCAAAACATTTCAGCAGGAAGAAAAACATTTTGACGAATACAATAACATTTATCGTGCGCATTGTCCTTTAATGGAACAAATTTGTATTATCATATAAAACATTTTGGATGAGGAACACTTTTATTTTTCTTAGAACACCATAGTTCAGTGAGCCAAAATAGGTTGGAGGGTGAAAAGGTTAAAATGGTGCCCGTCAAAAATAGCTCCTAATCATATTATATGTTGCTCTTGATTAGGAGATATGATTGTCCCAATTCATTTCAGTCTCGATGTGTCATCTTGTGTGGATAGATACGTTGACAGTCGATTTAGGCAGGTTGGTAGGCACACGGAATTGCCAATTAGAATCGATTAACGACATTTTTGAAGACTTTCAATGGCCAAAGAGCGAAGTTCCAATGATGGTATACAATGGACTGAGAATAGTCTGGAAGTGACGCGCTGATACATCGGGGCTGTCACCTAACCTTTAACTAAATGGGGCCCAAAAAGAAAAAACGAAAGTCCGTTCTGAATCGGGAGGAAACGGCGGGAAGCACATTGCAATATTTTTTCATGTATTATTATCCAGACTTGGTTAATAGTATGGATGTGACTGGTTCGTAAGAAAAATCGGGGTTTACGAGTCCAATACTATAGTATTTGAAACTTTGCGCTTCAATACATAATGATGGCTTTGGGAGCGCGGAGGCTGGTCATGCCTGAAAATATGCAGTTATGACAGTCAGCCGGATGGTTGTCTCCTAACGACTAAACATTTGTCTGATAGAGATTTTTTTTATAATGAGTGGATTTTATTGGGTTATTTCAAATTTGTTTCCTTTTCGTATATCTGTGGGGATGATATCAGCATTCCAGAAAATAGAACAAAGGCGATGAAATATTGACAGTCCCAAAAAGTCGCAAATGTTAAATTTTAAGAGCATTTAAGGGTTTCGTGGTGACCGGGGAATGTATAGCTGTTCACAGTGTTTCTTTATCTCATCACACTAATGCCCAGTGTTTATTCTACAATTCAGGAAACACACACAGAGATTTACACATTTAATCTGAAATCCTCTTGGTATGCATTTTGAATGTTCACGGCTACTTGATTGTAAAGTGCGAGTAGCATGAGATTTATAAGCTTACAACAGTGTGGTTTGCTATGAAGAAACTCGACATAAACAAAGTAGGATATTTCTTGATGAGAGTTGGATCAAAGACTATCGAGAAGAAAGTGGGGAAACTTAACGCTGAAACTTTCACTACCATTGACGGCATGCTAGGGTCGGCAACTTTGTTGCATCGAGTTTGTTCACAAAATCAACAACAAAGATAGAAATAAGAAGCGGGAAATAACTTTTGGAAAATTAAAGAAAAAAAAGGATTTAATTGACCTTATTTGTTTTTTCATTCAAAAATAATGCAAATTAAAAGAGGATCGGAAATGATATGGGCTAGCGCTCAGTCAGGTGCAACATTTGTATGAGCACAATACAAATTTGCCCATATTTTTTAAACATCCATTGTCTATTGTTTTAAAGTGAAAAAAAATTGTGTTTACTTAAAAACTAGAATCAGAGTAAGATATTTAGTAGAAAATTGTAGATCGATTCCATGCACTGTCGACGTAAAATGATTTAACTACATTGCTTGATATAATATAAAGGCATTACATGTAGTCAAAAAAATAAGTTTTTAATTCGCGCATAAAGAAAATAAGTAAACGTCATAAGGATACTGATAATATCTCATCGGAATACCTATTGCAAACATTTTCAAATTAGCCTGAAATATACTATATTTTCAAAAGCACTACTAGATGTTGGTGCAATTTAGCAGAGGTAGTGTCTAAACAAAGAACAAAGCAGAGCGACAAGACCTTTTTCGCACCAGGACGTAATCTAATAATATTGTTCCTTTTTCTTGTTTCTAACTATAGAAAAAATAGCTGCTTAAACAGCAGTGTATGTCTGCTGTTATATTTTTTGTAGCTTAGGGCAAATGAACAACAATTTATAAAAATTTTTAGGTTATAAATTTTTCCCCAAATCATATTTAAGAACTAAAGTAGTTTTTGGTATATTTTTTGCACTGTAATTATACTTACAAGCTCTAAATTACGATTAGAAACATTTTGTTTGCTGTTATGGCTTCAAATTCGATACACTATTCAGATTTTTGTTCACAATACTACACTCATAGAAAAATGTAATTACCGATCGGGCTAATCGACACAGTACGTTATTGATATTGTACCGTATCACTGCCGCCGCATTATCAAAGTTGCCATTCCATATCATACGCTACACAGACTGTCAATGTCACCACATAGCATCGGAACTGTGAATGAGGGGAAGATATCAAAACGTACAAAAATGTCACATGAAAGTATTTCTGGCCGATCACATACTGGTAGAAGAGGCCATTTTATTTTTTGTGAAACGCCAACGCAACCAGCTATGTTATATTGTTATTTAAATAAAAAGAATAATAAAGTTTGAAAACATAGATATTACGCTTAAAATTGTGAAGGTATATGGTGAACAATATTTGAGAATTTCAAAATAGAAATAAGTGATCGTTTTTTCAAGATATTTTTCCAGGCAGGTGTCTCCATCGAAAATACACAAACTGGCTGATAGACGCATGCAATATGTGTAAGTTGGCTACTTAAAAATCAAACTCATTTATTTATTTAATGGCAAATAATTATGTTAAATGTTGATGAGATAAACGACAATGTTATATTTAGAATTTATAATGTTTAATCTAAATATAAACATTCTACACAATCGTGTTTTACTTGAACCACAATGACTTCTTATACAATTTGTCTAAAATGCACTTTTTCTGATAGTTTGCAGGGTTCTTATTGGGGTCCTTCGAGAATTGATCTAAATAGGCACCTAATATTGGGCAACGCTGATGAGAATCGACTCCTTTTTTTCGTAGTAACTTGCGTGGTAAACTTCTCAATAGTGACGCGCTTTTTCCGACGAGTTTTTTGATGTCGTATAGATTGTTTTCGCGTAGTAGGCGATTCTGCAGAAGCGCCCACAATTCAAAAAATGTTGGAGGGGATGGTACAATATCAAATACGAATGGTACAGCCGGTGCGCAACATGTAAAGTACCATTCGTATTAGCGAAAGTACGTATATGATATTTGAAAATAATACTAAAAGGTTAAGTATGATGTTCGCTTTTTTCGCTGTTTGAAATTTTC
>PGFW01016033.1:16163-31732 GCA_003123925.1 Haematobia irritans | reverse complement strand
AAAAATATTCAATTAAAATTTTAATGATTCAACAAATTTTTTAATTGAAACAAAAATCAATCACAAAAATTAATAGTATCAATTATTTTTTAATTGACCCATTAATTTATTGATCTATCATTTCTGTAATTGAAATATTTCAATGTAAAAAGGTCTTGTCCCTTAGGACTGTCGTCAAAGTGACTGTGGGTAAAAGTCAAACACTTTACTCTAGCCTCACCAAAAGGGGACGTGATAAGAATAGTGGCCTTCTTTCGATAGGACCAGTGAATATAGAAATACCCCAACATCCAGTGGCACTACATGGAATGATGACACGCTCATCAAAACAGTTGTCTTCGACATTACAAGAACTACGGGTGGGAAGAAATTCTGGACGTACTGCTTCAAGATCTCATAATGTAGATGAACCTGAATCACCATTCCATTCGCGTAACTCGGGTTCCAATATGGATACAAAAGAGAAACCACAACATCATTCGCGTAAATTTCACACCCAAACCAGGACACAGCCTCAGCAAAATGGGTTATTGCAGCCGCTGGTTATGCAATTCAATGTTTTGTTGCAGTCTCTTTCAATAAATGCAGCTTTACTACCCTCCCTACAGGCTCAATACCGTATGAATCATGTCAGTTCGACTGGTGTTTCGGGAAATCAGGCAAAATTTGTTATCGATTTGCCTACACATACACTGAGTTTTAATACTAAAATTCAGGTGAGGGTAAGTGTCTCAATACCAAATAGAAGATTCGACCATGAAAATAAAATCTCCATTCTTATTCTCTTATTTTCTTAAAGAATGAAATGAATTTGCCATCGGAAGCATGTATAGCTTTGCCACCGGTCCATGTTAGTGCTAAATATATACCAGAACATAGACAAGAGGAAAACGAACGTGTTGAGGGTGTGGTCTTGCGGCAAGGTGGTTATGTCAATGCCTCAGCAGAAATTGGAGAATTTGAGAGATGCCTGACCACAGATTTACTCAATCATTTGGTGTTTGTACAAAAAGTATTTATGCGTGAAATAAATGAGGTATTGCAGAAAGTATATGGAGGCGAAAAACCTGTACCTCTATGGTCCGAAGACAGTGATAGTGGCAGTGTACAAGAGTCTAGTTTAAAACGTATTCTCTTCTCCATAAACATATCCATGAAACGGATACAATTAACTGCCACCACACCATGTAATTCGGCTGTACGTTTTGAGACGGGCACTCTAGAGCTACACTTGTCAAATCGTGTCAAGAATTTGGGTGAAGGCAATGACCGTAAGATGTTCGGTAAAGCCCATATAGATTTTAATCTTTCACTTGGTCAATTGATACGCAATGTGATATTTGATGAAGCCGAACCGGAGTTCCAACAATATGCGTTTTTTCACACAACTATCGGTTTACGCAATGCATTCCAAGATGAATTACTTAACGAGGATAAAGAATTAATACTGTTAACGTTAAAACGTCCTTTGGTATACATTCAGCCGATAGCTGTTGATAAGGCCATATTAGTGTGGTTAAACTATAAGAATGCCTATGAGTATTGGGCTGAGAAGAGAGCAAATTTGAGTTATGAAAGTGCCCAACAATCGCAGCAGGTATGTGTATAGTAGTATATAGTCTATAGTTTAAAATGTTCCCGTTTTTTTAAATAATTTTGTTAATATTCATTCTTTTTTTCATTAGGTATTCGATAGAGTTGCTTTTGGTCAATTTAGCAATATTGCAAGTTCAAATTTGTCCACGTTATTTTTGCAATTAACTGTGGAAGATATGGGTATATGTTTACCACTAAATCAAGTTGCCAATGTAAGTATTTGTGTATATAAATAATTGTGTACAAACTTTAAATAAAATTTCAATATTGGCCCAAAAATTTTAAAAGGGCTTCATATGGTGGCTATTTAAAATAAAGCTGAAGATTAGGTCCAAAACCTAAATGACGTAGGAAAACAATAAAACCAATTTTTTACGCTTTTTAGAGAGTAACTACATTTTTCATTTTGGGGTCATTTGCATTATGAAAATATAAACCCCAATAATTCAAATGAAAATGAACCCCAATTTCCTTTTTGGAATTTGGTTTCGTTTTCGGGTGGGGCTTTTTCGCTTTCTAGGTAGAAAATATATACCCTTTCTTGTTCCAAATTGGGTTCGTTCTCACACGGCTCTTTAATTCAAAATTGAAAATGAGTCCTACTTTTATTTTTGGGGTCTACTTTCATGATTCAATAACGGCGTTATGAATATGGGCCCCATGAAAATTAGCCCCAAAATCCAAATGTAGTAGAACCCCAACAAATTATAAGTAAAACAACAACGCCAAATTTTTATGTTTTTTTTTTTGGAAGAGTAACTTCATTTTATTTTTGGGATCCGTTTGCATTATGAAAATAAACCCCCTATAATCAAATGAAATTGAACACCAATTTCCTTTTGTTCAGTTTTGGCTTTTTGCGGTTGGTTGTTTCAGTGGTCTTATTTTCGCTTTTCTAAGATTTGGATCGAGTCCAAAGTCTAGCGTTAGGGTTCATTTACACGGCCCTGAAAAATGAGCCTTAATTCTATTTTGGGGTCTATTTTAATGGTATTCAACGTATACACTTTCGTCATGGGGTCATTTTTTGGGACCCATTTTCAAAGTGCCTATTTTTTCTACGTATAAGTTGTGGGTAGTAGTAGGCACTATGGCTTGTGTTTCTCTCTGAATATATATTGACAACTGAAGTCTTTGAGAACATTAGTAATTTGGTATAATAGGTATGCCGCACGCTCCCCCAACGCCCCCTATTAGATTGGTGAATATTGAACTGCTCAGCAATCTATTTGAGAGATTTTGAGGAGAATTTCATTTTATTAATAAAATCACCCTGAAAACCCCTATAGACATTAGGTAATCTTTGCGAAAAGTTAAGTCTTTTGAGTCAACATCAAAACCTACTCATCAAGTTTGGAATTCTTTTTAAGTTTAGGTAAAATCTTTCAAGGGGTCTTTGTATAAACCGTGTTCAGAATTGGGAATCAGTATTTTTAATTTCTTGTGGAAATTTTAATTCATTCTTAAGGCAGCATTATTTCGAATCTGAAAAAAATGCGCACGTCGAAGGTATATTTTTTTTTTTCGTTTATTATTTTAATTTAGATTTCAACATTTATTAGTACATAAGCCTCATAAGAGGTCATATTTCGTTACAAATATATTATTGGTTAAACTTACAATAGTTTCTTTAAAACACTAATAATAATAATTTAAAAAATCAAAAATTAAATTATGATATCTATAACTTATCTTCTATCCTAACTGACAAATCAATTAAGTTTAAAAATTTTAATGAGACCGTTAAATTATTTTGGGACCTTATGGTCTTTTAATTGGGGTCTATTAGGTTGGGGAATTTTAAGAAAAATTCTGGGGTTTTTGTTGATAATTTTTTCGAAATCATTTTGCCAGATATCAAATCAAGATTAGAATTAATGATTTTAAAATTTAAATCTCTTTTTCAAATTTCTTTTAAAAAAAGCTTAAAAAACCCTGAAAATATAAAAAATTAACTCCTATTATTCCAAAGCCATAACGGCATATGGCATTTAAATAGAGCATTTGCAGAAGACCCGATTAATATATCCCAAAAAGTATTTCTCGAGCATTAGAAGTAACCTCAAAATAAAAAATTTCAAACGACTTCTATTACCCATAACTAATTCTGGGACGACTTGTATCGCTATCAATATTTTAATCACCGTCTCTTGGTTTTATGTTTCTGAAATCTTCTATCTTAGTGTACAAAGAAAACAAATCCACGAGAAATATTTTACCCAATTTAAAGTCTTGAAATTTGAGTCTTAAAAAATATATAAAAATATTCAATAAAAATTATAATTGAGTTCAACAATTTTTTAATTAAAACAAAACATTTCAAACACAAAAATGACATCGGTATCAATTAATTTTTAACTTGGATCAATTAAATTGTTTAATTGGAGTCCATTTAATTTTTTTAATTGATACTATCATTTTCTTGTGAATGAAAACATTTCAATAACAAACTTAATTTGGATCAATTAATTTCAGTGACTTTGAATCAGGCAAATAAAATATTTGTGTGTAACGCGCAAACTGGTGAAAACATAACAATTTATATTTTTTTTAACTTTTAATATAATTCTACGTATCGGCCCATTATGGTGTCAAGAGCCAGAAAAAATACTTAGCCCAACACTGATCTAGAGGGGTACTCGTATGATATTGTCTGTGTCTCTAAATATACATCTGGGAATTTCGGCCAAAATACTTGGAGCTAGTCGGAACCTCGATGTACTCCCCAATCTTAGGTGTCATACAAGCTTCAAGAAGATGGAAGGGTCTCTCAAGTTGATGGGACCCTTCAGAGTACATATTTTGAAAAGTAAAGTAGCAGAATACATGAAAAAAAATTACGACAATTTTTCCCAATTATAGACTTATTGAGTCTTCAAAATTGATTTCAATTAAAATTTAAATTGAAATAAAAATTCAATCACAAATATTAATAGCATCAATTATTTTTTTTATTGGATCCATTAAATTTTTTTAATTGACTTTCAATCAATTTTTTAATTTGTATACTCATTTTTTCTGTGATTGAAGGAATTCAATTAAAAAATTAATTGGATCAATCAACTTTCGTGATTGAATAAAAAAAATGTTTGCCTGTAACTCGCAAATGGTATAACACAAAACATATTATATTTTTTTCGTTTTAATATATTACGTTGCAATTATGGGGGCAAAAGCCAGAAATACTTCGGCAAACTGATCTTAGAGGGGTCTTTCGTATGACTATTGTTATATATATCTCTAATTACATCTTGCGGAATTTCGCCAAAATACTAGAGCTAGCCTGTCGGACCTCCTAGGTGTCAGCAAGCTTCAAGAAGATGAAGGGTCTTCAAGTGAGGCTCTCAGATACATGATTTGAAAAGTAAAGTACACAAAAAAAATTCATGAAAATTTTTCCAATTAAAGTCTTAATTGAGTTTTAAAAAATATTCAATTAAAATTTTAATTGATTCAACAAATTTTTTAATTGAAACAAAAATCAATCACAAAAATTAATAGTATCAATATTTTTTTAATGACTCCCAATTATTTTTTAATTGATACTATCATTTCTGTGAATTGAAGATATTTCAATAAAAAATTGGATGATTAATTTCGTGATAGAACCAGAAAAAAATTTTGTGTGTAGCGAATTTTCTGAAAAAAAACTCAAATAGATGGGTGAATTTATGTTGTTTTTTAGTTTGGGAAAAAATAGGTCCAACTCTCTGGGGCTCCCCATTTTTACCGCATGACTCCCTGTGTGTATCTCACGTTCATTTGAAGTGAATCGAAGATGTTAGGTGTGTTCTCCTAATAAAGTTAGATAAGTTATTAGGTTACATAGAAAAACAATATATATGCGAACTTTTCTCAATTAAACTTTTAATTAAATTTGAAAAACAAAAACCAATAAAAAATCGATTAAAACTAAATTCAATCACAAAGTTGATTGAATCAATTTTTAATGGGATCAATTCTGCGATGGAAGCAATTTCAATTTCAAAACAGTGAAAAAATCAATTTCGTTATTGAAACCTAAAATTATTTTTTCTGTGTAGGTTAGGCATACTGGCAGCCCGTTTTTTTTGGCTCATTTAAGCTATTCAGTGCACTGTGGAACCACAGATGGTGGACTTCTCTTCTATCGATGAGTGCTACCCTTTTAATGTTTAAGTTCCTTTTTATAGCCAAGTCCGCACGCCTTTTCACAGGGTGGTGAAACCACGTAGAGATGCTTTGAAGCACTCAGAAATGTATCAGCATTACTGAGAGTGGATAATCCACCACTGAAAAAGTTTTTGGTGTTAGGTTGTAATTGAACTTATGACCCTTTGTAAGCAAGGCGGCGGCCATTCTGACCATTGCTCATAGGTGGCAAGCAAGTTTTTTTCTTACGATAAAATATTAGGCGATTTTTTTTTTGAACCCATGACCTTTTGTATGCATGGCGGACATGCTGACCATTTTCTTTTGCGGAACCAATACCCTCAAAGTTCAATGTTTAATCTCTGTTCCTACCCGAAAAAAAAATTAAATAATATTATTTTTGGTGTTAGTTGTAATCTGAAACTTTATGACCCTTTGTAAGCAAGGCCGGCCGGCCATTCTGACCATTGCTCATTAGGTGGCAAGCAAAGTTTTTTTCTTACCGATAAAAATATTAGGCGATATTATTTTTTTGAACCATGACCTCTTTGTATGCATGCGGACATTGCTATCATTTTTTCTTTGCGGACCAATACCCTCAACAAGTTCAATGTTTAAATCCTCTGTTCCTAACGAAAAAAAAGAAATTAAATAAAAAAATTAATCTCTTTTGTATCTAAAATCTTTTTTCGATAAACTTCTATATCACTTAAATGGTTTCTTTTTCAGTCGTGGGGTTCTCGGTCTTATCAAGATTTTGAACCCAAAGGTGCTGTTGTCATTACGCTTGAGAATACCATTATATCAGCATGTAATTCCGGTTCTCTGGTATCTAAAGGAAAATTTCAAGGACTGTGTTTACGTTTTGCCGATGACTTTGAGACCACATTGGATGACTGGAAACCAAATCCCAGCGAGCCTATTATGAATGTTTGTGTTGTATCAGAGGGTACCTATGAAGTTTGTTCACGTACCACTGCCGCCAAAAAGAATGAAAATGCCAAATGGCTACTAAATGTCAAATGGCAAATGGAAGGTGTCGATATTCATTTGGACATAAATATTGGCAAGCAATTGTCCTCGTTAGGGCACACACTGACAATGCTAACGGGTTTCGAAGAGGAAGAAACAAATCTGGATTCTCCTGATAGCGATGAAGAGGAGAAATCTCAACGTGATACCTTTGGGCGTCGCAGGGAATTTGAGAATCTACCACCGTTTGTTTTTGATCCTACCATTGATTCGAAGAAGCGTTCATTTATGATGGAAAAAGAGATGGCTGAACAATTGAAGATCATCAATGATTTGCGTACGTTGGGTGCAACTCATAATACCATTGCCCATGAAGAGCGAAGATTACAGGAGTTACAAGCGATATGCTACAAATTCTTTAGGAGAGACATGATACAAAAATGGAAAAGACCTTCAATGCGTAGAAGTATGAAGTCATCGCAAAGATCGATATCTTTTATAGGATCGCATCGAGATCATATTGATGAAGGTTTGGTCACATATTCGGGCAGACGTTTAGATCCCATTGCTTCGAACGATGAGATATCCAGTTTGCATTCCACACCAGCCTCCTGCCATTCCAGAAGTGCCTCATTAAGGAATACAGGAACAAATCGGGTAACATTTTCGGAGACAATGCGACAAACATCTCTACCCAATGCCGATAGTGATGATGAACCTCAAAGTACCAATTCTCAAGATGGGCCACAGATACACCCCAGTGAAATAGACATTGATGGTACTTCGGTGGAAATGAGACGAACATCAATACCAACAAAGACAACAGGAACCCAATATAGATTTCGAATTGGACATAAAGTTTTGGTCAACTCGGGAAAATGTGTTCTACACACAAAGGAATCTACAGATGATCGATCTTTATATCGGTCCGACAACAGTGAAAACCCATACGAGAGCGAAGTGTGGGATATGACTGGGGAAGTCCTACGCCTTCACGTAGGCAAAGAGATAAAAGTAAGCTGCGTTTAAATCCTTCTAGTGCTGCCATGCTTTCAGATCTAACCATATTCCATATACCTGGTCTGGATGTGAAGTTACACTATCAGTCAAGGACAGTGGAGCATAATGTCAGTGAGAGTTCACGCTTGGCAAGTACGGATAGTCATCAGTCAATGATGTCTGGGGTCGGGTCGAATAGACGTTTAAGCACGAAGAGAGCTTCACTATTTGCATGGATGACTTACAGTCCATACCGGAGGAAACAATTATATCGCCACATATTTTGGAGTTCCTGGACAAACCCTTGAACCAACCAACAAAGGCTGAACAGAGCAGTGGTCTCAGACACCCTCCAAAATGCTGTAAATTTGGATATACTACCTGCCAATTATGTTACATATGCCTCATTTCCCGTTGATGTCATTTGTCTACTTCACAATGCAGCCATCAACGTTCCGTTTCTCTTGTTTACCCGTATCACGTGTGGAGTGTATGTTCAGTTACCAAGTCTGGACATAGTTTTTTCATCGAAACGTTCTGCCGATGAGGATAATCAAAATCCTTTCGAATACCGCCACCGCGCTTCTTCAACTGCTGCGGGTTCAACCCCAGGCATGCTAATGACAAAGACAAAGACAAGACCCACCAAGGAGTCTTTAGTGTTACAGGGCTGCCTTAGGCAGACTTTAATGTTATATCTTCCCATCCCTAAACGGTGGCAAAAAGAACTAACATCAAAGAAGCTTCAGTTTTCTCCTGGCTAACCGATTCGGAGAGAAAGGATTATTGAGTAATTAATGTGGAGTTTGTAAAAATTCCACATAACCAGATGCCCGTAAGGTGTAGCATAGAAACCATCTCCTTCAATCGAAAAGGTCGTTGGATCAGTCAAAAGCTGTGGTAAGATTCTCACAATCGTGGATATCGGAAGTGCTTCATTTAGGTATTGATATGCGACGTTTGACGGAGATTTTGGGCTTTCCCTAAGCTTGTAATCGACGACGAATTGTACCGTCGCTTATTTTTGGGTGATTTGAAGTGTAAAACAGACTAATACCGATTTCCGAACATGCTGGACTCCCTACGAACGCCCAAAGCTTTTCAAAGGACAAAAATCCAAGATAAGAAGTCCAGCTGATGCATTTTAATGCTAGGGAAAAAATGAAATTGAACTTTGATAGCTCCAATATGCAAACCGAACATCGTCCCACCAAGTGCATGAGAAAATTGAAATCTTTGGGGAAATCTTCAGGTAATGAATCATTCGAGTAACCCCACCCTCGGAAAAGAACCAAATTACAGCCATGGGAAACTTTAGTTCTCCTTTGCTGTCAACTTCACCAAAACTCAATGTCCAAATTGAATATGGGTAATGTTTTATGGGCAATGGTGGTAATGGCTTACTAAAGATTTTCAATCGGAATGGAAGACTGTCGATCGCTAGCACAGGCTACAAAAATATGTATATTGGCATTTATTTGGGCGGCTCATCACTGATGCTAAAGTTGGCATTGTCGGTGGTCAGTTTTGAAGTGAACAAAAGATCAATAATCGCTTCACACATCAAGGAAGAGTCGGGAGTGGAGCCTTCACATACCATACGATTGAGTTTTATGCCTTGGAATTGAGATTGATTTATATGGGCACATCAGTGCTAGATGACAAGAATAAGTTCCTTCTCGGCAGCAATGAAAGATGAATGAAAACATCACTGCTAAACTCGGGTATTAATGAAGATTCAGTATAGCCCCCAAAGCATCATATTTGTACATGGAGATCTGTTCATGGGATCAGGTGGGTTTTTCAATAAAGCCTTTTTATAGGGGAAAAAATTTAATTCGCATGTTGTTTTGTTTTTCTCACATTTCAGCTGCAAATTAATGATATCCAAAATCTACTACTGCCGATTTTTACTTAAAATGTATTACAAATTGGAAGAATTCTTCACCCAGCAATTCAAGTCATCAAAGCGTGTATTCTCTAGTCTGGAACCACGGCTTCATGAACGCAATGCCAGTATGAAACGTCGCCAGCATATGAAGAAAAAAATTAGTGGAGGCGAGGCTCCTTGTCCCAGTGATATCAGCAATACCGATGCTCGCCATCATAGGCATTGGCAGAAGCCATTGGATATTGTGGCTGGTCTTGTTGTACCCACTTTAGTTACCCGACTACCACGTAATGGCAATGTCCTAGGAGGTTCTGTTAAATTACATGGCAATAATATCTCGCTGGCATGTTTCCATGGCATTAATTTCAAATCCAAATCGTGGGCCTTATTCAGTTTAAAATCACCATTTATTAATTTCACCACCGAAGCCCATCAGGATGCCGAGACTAGAGAAGTTTTTGTAACACAAACCTTGACCTCATGTTTGGGCCAAAATGGCGAGGGTCAACAACAAAATCATTCAATGGCTATTGTTAGTAGAATAACAAGAAATATTGTATTTCCGCCACAATTTAAGACATTGAATGAATGGTTCCATTATGCATTTGCTAATAGTGAAATTGATGGTGAGTTAAAGAGAGTTTGGGTGGCATTTCATGGTGGAATATGACTATAGCACACCCGAAAAAATATCAAAAAAATGTCGATAAAAATTTTAATGTTAATTTTAATTAAAACTAAAATCGAATCACAAAAATTAATTGTATGCAATTAATTTTACAATCCGAATTGGTGCCTGATGCTATCATTTTTAGTGATTGAAAAAAATTAAAAAAAAAAACAATTCGATTGAAGACAAAAATTTTGTTTTGTGTAAATTTTGTTTTTTTAATTTAAATTAAGAATTCATTCGATCAATTATTTTCGCGACTGAAAACGAAAAATATTATTTATCAAAAATATCCTTTGTAGATTTGTTTTTAAAACCTAAAAAATATTCCCGTATGAAATGTCTAAGACTTTTCGGCAATGATAAACCCCCTAAAACTTACATCTATTTTTCGACCAACAAGTGAATCGCAAAACCTAATATGGCCGAGCCTGAAAAAGTTCCCCTTTGCTAATCATTTTAATGATTTAAAAAAAATCGATTTTTTTCACAATTTCAGCGTTGATCGTTTTCCTAATATTGGAATGTGATCGTGGAGATAGCTTCAAATTCCATTGAACGTGCCAGATCTGCTAGTTCGAGTAGCAGCCAACTTCTTCAAAATCCCAGGAATCGTGAAGTTATATTTGCGCTTACCTAGTTTACATTTACATTTTAGAACCGAACATAAACAAGGTCCTTCCACACCACAACCATTAGGTAAATTTAATCGCGTGTACTCCGAGATATTGAAAATGGATAATAATTTTTAATTTTTCCCTTATTTTAGATGTAAAACCAGAAGTAATATGCAGTTTTACTACGGAATTTGATGATCATATCTTTGTGACAGTTGATGCAGATGCTTTCTTCTTTTTGCATGATCTTATTACATCGTATGTTAAGGAGAAAGAAAAAGTGGTAAGATAAATATATTTTTATAAAAAAATGAAATAATTTCTTCAACATATGAATGACGTTAAAAAAATGTTTCCAATAGAATCGAAAAATATACTCAATTTGGATTTATGTTTGCCTTAAGTTATAAAAGATTCCGTCTAGTATTCTAGAATAATATTGTTATTCAAATCTAATATCGGAAAATCATTAATTTTTTGCCATTTCGTCGTTTCCCCACAGTTTGACCTAATCAGACGATCGAAAAAGCGATTATTTTAGTGAGGCGGATAAATTGCGTGAAATTATTTGAAGAGAGGACCAAAGTAATCTATTCGTATGAAAAATTTTTAGAATAACATTTTGCACAACAGATTTTTCTACTAGAAATAAATCATTTGAGCAAAACTTTTCTATATGAATAAAATTTTGACAGAATTTTCTATAGAAATAACAATTTCGAGCAAATTTTCTACTAGATATAATTTTACATCCTATGAAAAAAGAATTTTCTATAGAAATAAAAATTAAAAATTTATAAATAAATTCAAAATTTTTATAAAAATAAATTTTGAGCACGACATATTTATTTAGAAATAAAATTTTGGCAAAATTTTCTAGATAAATGTGCAGAAACATTCTCTTAGATACCCCAATCGTCGCCAAACAACCTCAAATTTAAAAATAGTATAAGAATTTGACAAAATTTCTATAGAAATAACTTTATTTTTCAAAATTTTCTATAAAGAAGTAAAATAGTTGACAAAATTTTGCTATAGAAATAAATTTTGCAAATTTCAAAATATTTCAATTATAGCAAAAATTGTAACAATTCTTAGAAATTTCAAAAGATTTTCTATAGAAATAAAAATTTTGACAAAAATTTTCTAAATATTGAAAATAAATATTAGAAAAAACTAAATGATTGTTGACAAAATTTTTATAGAAATAACATTTTGACAAAATTTTTCATAAAAATAAATTTTGACCAAACATTTATCTAATAGAAATAAAATTTCGGAACACTTTTAATAGAAATTAAAATTTTGACAACATTTTTATATAGGTATAGAAATTTGACAATTATAATAAAAATATTTTGACACAAATTTCTTATAGAAATTATTATTTTTACAGAAAAAATTTTCGATATAAATTCTATGAAAAAATTTTCTATATAATAAATACAAAATTTTCTAATAGAAATAAAATATGATTTCAGATTTAAATAATGTTTATAGAAAATAAAATTTTGACATAAATTTTGCTATAGAAATAATGTTGACAAATTTTCTATAGAAATTAAATTTTGCGAAAATTTAATTTGCTATAGAAATAAAATTTTGAGAAAAATTTCGCTGTAGAAATAAAATTTTGACAAATTTCTATAGAAATAAAATTTTGACAAAATTTTTATAGAAATAAAATTTTGACCAAAATTTTTTATAGAATAAATTTTGACATAAAATTTTCTATAAGAAATGAAATTGTTTGCAGCAAAATTTTCTATAGAAATCACATTTTTCAGCAAATTTTCTATAAAAATAAAATTTTGGACAAACATTGTTCTAATAGAAATAAAATTTTGACAAAATAAATTTGTTTGTTTGACAGTTTTTTGGTAAAAGTTTCTTCAAATATTGGTAGATTATTTTGGCTCGATGGCAACGCTTGTGACTTCGCCACTATTGCCCCGATAGATGCGCTGGCTAGTATTGCTTGTTTCAAGGACTCTCCAGCTTCTTTCCCTTTTCAGTGAGTGCTGGGCGATTCTGTTCGCCCAATAAAAGGGAACGCTCCTTTTGATTGGCAGACTTCAAACGGAGAAGGAAGATCAAAACATTGCTGAAAAACGTTTTTTGACTCCTTCTATGTAAGCGGGGGTAAGCTAACCATTGGCACCACTGTGGCTGGCCGTCATAACACAATATCCCACTTTTACACAATGCGCCAACGTCGCCTTTATCAGAGCTTTGTGGATCGCTTCAAATTTCAATATGAAAAAAAAAGGCAGCGAAACCTTCGGCGAAAATTATTTCATGGTGGATGTTAACAAACTTTCGGCCGTACCTGAGTGCCCTTAACTTTAATAAGACTTTGCTGCTATTTCCAGTTATTTAAGATGTTTTTTTCATAGGGTTTGTGTGGGGAGGATCTTTGCTTTTCTCATTATTACTGGAGATATATACTTGGATCATTTAAGGCTTTCCTTTATCTACAAGATGGAACATAACAATTTTTTTTCCTATATCTTTCCACATAAAATAGTTTTTTATTTTTTAATAAAGTTTTTCGTATTTATTAAAATTTCCAGAGAATTTTAGCTTTACCTTTTTATTTCTAGCTTACACTTTAAAGTTTAAAGTTTCAGCTAAAAAAAACACGAAGCTTATTCCCATCTTACAGATTTGGAGCCCAATCGGCTCGTAGCCGCATCGCGAATTATGTCACAAAAATCTGAAGCATGCAACTCAAGACCTTATGTTACTGATGAAATTCTAAAAAAGAGCAAAATGCCAAAATCCCATCAAATACATCATCGCATCCAATACTCTCATCATGCGAAAAATGCCAGCTCCACCACCAGCATTGGATGCAAATCAATTGCAACAATCCGATTGACGACAAGCAACAGCATATGAACTAAGTAAGTAAATCATAAACTTGAACAACGATACCAAAGACTCAACAGCAAATAAATCATCCAACGATTAGCATAAGTTCAGGCAATGTTACATCCCCATGGCCAATGCCAATGGCATCAATGGCGACAGCCGGAACAACTACGACTGGGAAAAAAAATACAAGTCAAATCCAACGTCAATCCTCATCCACTGCTCAAAATACAACAGGCAACTGTGATAGTAATAATGATAAGCAGATTTGGAATCATTTTTCCGCGATTTGGCGTCATTTTGAATGTCAAAACAATGGCATTTGGGGAAACGACAGTAAAGAATTTTATATTGGGGCCCGGTAAACGCAAATAGAACCCTATGGCATAGACCTATAATATCTCAATAAATTGGTTTTCAGTCATCGGCCCGAGAGACCACAATACCAAAATGGTTTGCAAAGAGGTTTCATGATCTCTTGGATAAGGTAGCAGGCTTTAATGATGCCTGCAAAATTGGCTTAATTGATTTATAGGGAAAAATAAACAAGAACGCTACCACAAAAAAATAAAATAAAAAAGAAAATTCAAGTGAAATGCCTAATAATGAAAGGTGAATAATAACAATCGGGGTAATATTATTACAAATTGCTAAGCTGGAATTTAGTTTGAAAACAAAAACAAGATACACATGGCATATATGTGGTTAGTTTGCAATTTATGATACATATATACAAATTACATAATTACTATATATATACATATAGCAATTATTACCAAATATACACTTAAGACTCAAACTCTTATGGCAATATATATTATAGTGCCTGACTATGCTTACTCTCTTAACTATAGGATATGCTATCATCTTTCTATCTAAATATCTTTTAGTGAACTTTCTGATTCGATCGATATGTTTGTTTGTATTTCTTTGGCAAAAAAGGATCTTGTAATTAGTTTAAACCTTAAGCTATAGTTGAAATTTAAACAAGTAAATATATATATTTATAGACTTTGTATGTAAGTAAACTTTTGTATAAGATTAAAAACAAGATACAACAACAATGCGAGAGAGTGATGTTATGTACTCGTAGGCATTTCTACTTGCAAATTGTCTATAATATAAATATACACAACACACATACACAATTCCCATATATTAAATAATTGAAAAAAAAAAACAAAATACGCTATTTGACTATGGAACAAAAATAATACTCGAAGTATTAATGTAGAAGAAAATCATTATCATATATACCACCAACTGAAGCATGCAAAAAATAATCTATCTTACAATTTTATATACATACATATATAAAATATTTAACATTTTAGTATTTAATTAGCCAAAAATTATTTCTGCATTTTTTTGTGTATTTTAAGTTTTGTTTTGTTGTGCATATTCCTTATTCTGTTTTATTAATTTAATTTTTCTTTTCCGTCATTCTGTTTGTTATTTAGTATGTGTTAAGGGGAACGCCATTATCAGAATTTTTATTTATAAAATTATATTAAATTTTAAATAAAAGTAATCAATAATATTAAAACAAATTATACAACCAAGAAATTATTATGGGGAATATTTTAAGAATAAATTAAATAAAATAAAAATAAATCAAATACACCGAAATACAATTTTGTTTTCATTGGAAAATGGGAACATCACAAAAGAATGTTGATGGGAACAATTTTTGAGAGCCCGCATAATATTAAACTAGGCTCCGTAGCGAAAATCTCATGGCCACGGATTCTTTGCTTCGATTCACCCAATTGTTCCCAAATAATCTGCAAATGACATCTGTAGATGGTACCATTTGCGC
>PGFW01016031.1:115111-136240 GCA_003123925.1 Haematobia irritans | reverse complement strand
GTGGACCTAATTGCTTTGTCTTTTAAGGTATATATAGGAAAAAACGATGAGTCCAAATCATTACAAGGGAATCTTCTTGTTTGTTGTGTTAGTAGTGACACCTCTTAAAAAAATGTCCCTAACTTGGAAAACTTTTATCCTTTTCGGTGTTCTAGCTTTGACCAATCGTAATGCCTTAGCCGTTGGTTGAAGACGATGAAATTGTTGGAGTACCTCCGAAACGATATATGTTATAACTCCTCGTAGTGCTGGTGTTACGAAAATCTTGGGAGATAAACAATACTATATCGAAACGTATACAGGTATGAAATCAACAGAAAAACTGTTCAGCTTTCAATGGTAATCAAAAGAATATGGAATGTTCGTCATCTCTCAAAAAATTTCAAATAGTCGGCAACACTAAACTGTCATTATTCGCAGAGACGATAGAGAAACACTGATAAGTTGTTGCACAACCATTGACGACCTAGTTGACAGATAGAGAGCCACCATGCCTCGCTTTGTATACAAACACCAATTGCTGGTGACAATTCTGAGGGTTTCTAAGCTTCTCTGATATCTTTCATTAGTAATGGAGACTCGGCTGTAAATAAGGGGTTCCTTTTATTGGACTCAACATGATAGTCGCGACAGCACTCAGTGATGAGAGAGAAGTGATATCAGAGCTGCCACAATACACAACCTAACCTATAGATGGCAGTCATGGAAAAGTTTTCTACAGTATGCTGTTTTAGTTTTTTTTTTTTTTTTTTTTTAATTTTACAATCACATGGCGAACTTTAAATCACATGGACTTCGAGTACTTTCCTATATCCAAATTCAAGATTTATACTTTTCTATATTTTTGAAAATCTTATATGTCGTATAATACATTAAATAATTTGTGTATTTTACTTTTTTCAGATGGATTGGCACCAAGCATCCGTCGCATGTATCCAAAAGGGTATGACCTTGGCCTCAATTGAATCCGAGAAAGAAAATAAACTTTTGAAACGTCTTCTAAATGATTATGGTAAGTAAACGATTGTCATAGCATTTATAATTGTGTTATGGATGTTTTTATTTTATTGTGTTTGAAAGTCTTAGAGGCGATCTTATGAACAAAATTATCTTTTAGTGGTATTTCTTTATCTAGTATACTCGTAGAGGTAGTACCTATAGCCAAAATTTGGTGCCAGAGCTAAGGTTATGGATGATCTTTGGCCTTATTAGGCTCCTAAAAATTTACAAATTGCTTACGTTATTTATTGCAATATATTTTCAGATTTATTGGATAAAAAGTATTGGACTTCAGGTTCCACTTTAGCCAATGCAAATGAATATGTATGGATGGACTCGGGTAAAAAAGTTGTATATACCAATTGGAATGCTGGACCTGCACCTGCAGCCAACAAATGTATTCAAACTAACGAGAGTTTCAAATGGGTAGAACAAACTTGCAATCAAGCTGATCAGAAATCATATTTCATTTGCTCCAAGCCACTAATACCCAGTTGTGGTCCCCGAGGTGCCTGCCGATTTGTTTATCGTCCTTTCTAAATTATGAAAATATCTCAATATATTAAATAAAATTAAATAAATGCATTAAAATAATGAACAATGGAATTTTCCTTGAGTTCAACAAATTTCGAAGGTATTTTATTTTAAATTTCAACAGATTAAATAAAAAAAATAATCATTTTTCTTGATTTGTTTTAACCTACAAATTATCATTAAAAATGTTTTTATTAAAATTTTAAAAGAATAATAAAATATATATACAGCATTGATATGAATGCTATTAATATTTGATATACTAAAGTGGTTTAGAAAAATGGTCCACAATTTTTAAGCAGATGAAATCTTTGGCCTTACACAATAATTTTTTTCAGTGTGGAGGTAGCATATACTATGAAAAGAAACACTGGAGGTCAATTGAAATATTTTTCAAATATTTGAGTTGGTAGATAATTGAAAAAAGTAACTCATAGTTTTAGAAAAGTAAAAAAAAAACATTTTATTTCTACAGAAAATTTTGTTAAAATTTTATTTCTATAGAAAATTTTGTTAAAATTTTATTTCTGTAGAAAATTTTGTCAACATTTTATTTCTATAGACAATTTTGTCAAAATTTTATTTCATGTAAATTTGTTGTTTTTGTTTTTTGACCTTTTTTGTTTTATTACCAGAAGGTAAAATTTTATTTTATAGACAATTTTGTCAAAATTTTATTTCTATAGAAAATTTTGTAAACATTTTTTCTCGATAGAAAATTTTGTAAAATTTTTTTCTCGAAAAAAATTTTCTCGATAGGAAATTTTGTAAAAATTTTATTTCTATCGAAATTGTTATTTCTATAGAAAATTTTGTCAAAATTTTATTGCTATAGAAAATTTTGTCAAAATTTTACTTCTATAGAAAATTTTGTCAAAATTTTATTTCTATAGATAGAATTTTGTCAAAATTTTATTTCTATAGAAAATTTTATCAAAATTTTATTTCTATAGAAAATTTTGTAAACAGTTTTTCTCGATAGAAAATTTTACAAACATTTTTTTTCGATAGAAAATTTTGTAAACATTTTTTCTCGATAGAAATTGAAAAATTTTTCTGATAGAAAATTTTGTAAAATTTTTTTCATAGAAAATTTTAAACTTTTTCTCGATAGAAAATTTTGAAATTTATAAATTTGTATAACATCTTTTTGATATAGAAAATTTTGCATTCTTGTTTCAAATTTATTTCTATAGATTTTGTCAAATTGTTATTTCTAAGAAAATTTATAAACGATGAAAATTTTGTAAACATTTTTTCTCGATAGAAAATTTTGTAAAAATTTTTTCTCGATAGAAAATTTTGTAAAATTTTTTCTCGATAGAAAATTTTGTAAAAATTGTATTTCTATAGAAAATTTTGTCAAAACTTTATTTCTATAGAAAATTTTGTCAAAATTTTATTTCTATAGAAAATTTTGTCAAAATTTTATTTCTATAGAAAATTTTGTCAAAATTTTATTTCTATAGAAAATTTTGTCAAAATTTTATTTCTATAGAAAATTTTGTAAAATTTTTTCTCAATAGAAAATTTGGTAAAAATTTTTTCTCGATAGAAAATTTTGTAAAAATTTTATTTCTATAGAAAATTTTGTCAAAACTTTATTTCTATAGAAAATTTGTGCAAAATTTTATTTCTATAGAAAATTTTGTCAAAATTTTATTTCTATAGAAAATTTTGTCAAAATTTTATTTCTATAGAAAATTTTGTAAAATTTTTTTATCGATAGAAAATTTTATAAACATTTTTTCTCGATAGAAAATTTTGTAAAAATTTTTTGTCGATAGAAAATTTTGTAAAAATTTTTTCTCGATAGAAAATTTTGTCAAAATTTTATTTCTATAGAAAATTTTGTCAAAACTTTATTTCTATAGAAAATTTTGTCAAAATTTTATTTCTATAGAAATTTTATCAAAATTTTATTTCTATAGAAAATTTTGTCAAATTTTATTTCTATAGAAAATTTTGTCAAAATTTTATTTCTATAGAAAATTTTGTCAAAATTTATTTCTATAGAAAATTTTGTCAAAATTTTATTTCTATAGATTTGAAAATTTATTCTTGAAAATTTTGTCAAAATTTTATTTCTATAGAAAATTTTGTAAACATTTTTTATCGATAGAAAATTGTATAAACATTTTTTCTCGATAGAAAATTTTGTAAAATTTTTTTCTCGATAGAAAATTTTGTATACAGTTTTTCTCGATAGAAAATTTTGTCAAATTTTTTTCTCTATAGAAAATTTTGTAAAAATTTTTTCTCGATAGAAAATTTTGTAAAAAAAATTTTCTCTATAAAAAATTTTGTTAAAATTTTTTTCTATAGAAAATTTTGCTAAAATTTTATTTCTATAAAAAAATATCAATTATGATACAAATGGACCAAAATTTATCAAATTTCATTTGGTCCGACCATCGGACCAAATTTAAAAATTAAATATTTTGTAAACCAATTTTGGTACATTCGGACCAAAATGGCAACCCTGGTAAAGAGAGACCAGAAAGAATGTAAAGACAAGAGATCGAAACTGTGAAGCGAAACTGCGTCAGTTTTTGTCGACGCTTCTCTCAAATATCATACCGTTTGCGTCAGTTCTCTGGCCGGCTTTACGAAACGTAAGGAGAATAGGATTTAGAACCTAGAATTTATATCTTTTCATTCTATTAAATTTATTGGCAGAGAATTTGAAATTATAACTGTCGATGCCTCTATAAACAATTTATCAAAACAGCGCTTCGACGGCAACGTCGGTAATACCAAAGCTGCAGGCATTGTGCGACATCATACGGTTGACATTTGTTGTTTTTATAGAAGTTAAATTTTCGTCCTCTTGTTTTTTATTCTCTCTGTACGTTGCTCTCTTAAGGAAGTCGGTGAGTTTTTTGGATATTATATTGCATGCCTTCAGACGGATATGTGTAGTTTGAAAAGCATTGCAACAATGTTTTCAAATTTGGAGTTTCAAACTAAAGTTTTCTATTTTTAATAAAAAAATTGAATATTTGATACATGAAATGTTTAAATTTAGGGGTATAAAATTTTATTTGAAGGTAGATGTTGTTTCCTTAAAATATCTTAGTTGTAAAGCGACAATGTCTTTGGTTTGTAGAGATAAATAGGAAATTATTACCTTTATCTGAAATTCACAAAAGCAATAATTTCCCACAGAGAATCAATCAAAATCAATGCAAATGTCACGTTAATGACAAAAGGTAGATATATTTTAAAATGGTAATTACTTCACTTTTCTACGCGATATTTAGGGTATAAATACGATATACAAATGAATGGAGTTTATCACAAACAAATTGTAAATTCCTTAGTATACAACATCTGACAAAGAACAACAAAGATGTCCTTACTTCTAAAAGTTGTAATTTTATTCGGTATCATTGGATCAATGCAAGCCGAAAATTTGGAAAAAAATAATGTTACTCTTATTGCGGGATGGGTCGTTTGTTGGAACCAACTACCATTTTGGGCGAAAAGGAATATTATGTTAGTGACCAAAAGGTAAATATAGACAAACACATTTTTATATAACAAACAAATACACATTTCTGTGTATGCCTCATTATTAGTATTTTACATTAACTAATTAATGCATTTTCAAATATATTTCCTTTTTAGGCTAATTGGCATGGTGCTGCCGAATATTGTGCACGCAGAAATATGTCATTGGCATCTATTGAATCAGATGATGAATACAAAAATCTTAGGAATTATCTGTTCAATAAAAGTAAGAGAACGTGAAAGTACCCCTTATCAGATTGTCGGTACATTAGTGTGATATAACCATGAATAACCCATATAAAAGGAACCTCTCCCATATGAATGGTGGCTCTTTGATTATAGGCCCATCTGATATTTTTTTCCTCCATGGGTTTGAATCTTTAGATTCATCTGTAGAAAATCTTTAATAGTTTAAACTTCGAACTTAAAATCTTTAGGACAATATAAACTATTTAGAATTTTTCTAATCGATTTTCCAGTTTTTTTTTTTATTTTTTATTTTTTCAACGAGATTTATTGTTATGTCCTAAACTTTTTATCCTAAAATCCTTTATTATTCATTTTATTTTTCCCTAATTTTCAGATGTTTTAGGCAAAGGATACTGGTATCGGGTTCAAATTTGGCAGATCCTTCTATGTACACATGGTCGGCAACTGGAAAATCAATTTCTACGTTTAACAGATGGATAAAAAATGAACCACGTAAAGGTGTGAATTGTTTATTTACCTCGTATCAATTCAACTGGTATACGACACGTTGCACAGATCAACATTATTTCATATGTTCGAGACCCTTGGAACCAATATGTGGTGCAAATGGCAGCTGTATCTTTCCAAATATATATTAAAAAATTTGCCAAAAGTCAATACTTACAAAAATCTAATAAATGAGCATTTATAAAAATCTAAAAAAAAGCTTTTGTTTACAAAAAACAATTTTCTTTACAAGATTCTATGAAATTTATTCGTTGCTTTCAAAGGATTTTTATAATAGATTTTTTTTTACAAAAATATAGGCTATAACTTCTTCTAATATAAATTTATATGAAAATAATTTATACAAAATCTTTGATCTTAAAAGTTATTTTATATTCTTATGAATATGAATATACAAAGAATTATATAAAAAATATACACAAATTTTCATTAAAATGTTTTTGTTTTTTAGATAATAAGATCTTAGTTGTATTTAAAATAAATAGAAACAGCTCATTTAATATTGGCTTATCTACAAAATGGTAATTAAAGTACTTTCGCATAGGTGTAGAATGGACCTAATTGCTTTGTCTTTTAAGGTATATATAGGAAAAAACGATGAGTCCAAATCATTACAAGGGAATCTTCTTGTTTGTTGTGTTAGTAGTGACACCTCTTAAAAAAATGTCCCTAACTTGGAAAACTTTTATCCTTTTCGGTGTTCTAGCTTTGACCAATCGTAATGCCTTAGCCGTTGGTGAAGACGATGAATATGTTGGAGTACCTCCGAAAGATATTGTTATAACTCCTCGTAGTGCTGGTGTTACGAAAATCTTGGGAGATAAACAATACTATATCGAAACGTATGACAAGGTATGAAATCAACAGAAAAACTGTTCACTTTCAATGGTAATCAAAGAATATGGAAATGTTCGTCATCTCTCAAAAATTTCGAAATAGTCGGCAACACTAAACTGTCATTATTCGCAGAGACGATAGAGAAACACTGATAAGTTGTTACACAACATTGACGCTAGTTGACAGTAGAGAGCCACCATGCTCGCTTTGTATACAAAAACACCAATGCTGGTGACAATTCTGAGGGTTTCTAAGCTTCTCTGAATATTTTCATAGTAATGGAGACTCGGCTGTAAATAAGGGGTTCCTTTTTTATTGGACTCAACATGATATCGGAAGCACTCTGTGATGAGAGAGAAGTGATATCAGAGCTGCCACAATACACAACCTAACCTATAGATGGCAGTCATGGATAAAGTTTTCTACAGCTATGCTGTTTTGTTTTTTTTTTTTTTTTTAATTTTTAAATCACATGGACTTTAAATCACATGGACTTCGAGTACTTCCTATACCAAATTCAAATTTATATTTTCTATATTTTTGAAAATCTTATATGTCGTATAATACATTAAATAATTTGTGTATTTTCTTTTTGCAGATGATTGGCACCAAGCAATCCGTCGCATGTATCCAAAAGGGTATGACCTTGAGCCTCAATTGAATTCCGAGAAAGAACAATAAACTTTTCTGAAACGTCTTCTAAATGATTAATGGTAAGTAAACGATTGTCATAGCATTTATAATTGTGTTAATGGATGTTTTTATTTTATTGTGTTTGAAAGTCTTAGAGGCGATCTTATGAACAAAATTATCTTTTAGTGGTATTTCTTTATCTAGTATACTCGTAGAGGTAGTACCTATAGCCAAAATTTGGTGCCAGAGCTAAGGTTATGGATGATCTTTGGCCTTATTAGGCTCCTAAAAATTTACAAATTGCTTACGTTATTTATTGCAATATATTTTCAGATTTATTGGATAAAAGTATTGACTTCAGGTTCCACTTTAGCCAATGCAATGAATATGTATGATGGACTCGGGTAAAAAAGTTGTATCCATTGGAATGCTGACTGTACCTGCAGCACAAATGTATTCAAATAACGAGGTTTCAATGGGTAGAACAAAGCTTGCAATAAGCTGATCAAAAAAATCATATTTATTTGCTCGGCCACTATCACAGTTGTGGTCCGCCGAGGTGCTGCGATTTGTTTAATGTCCTTTTAAATTATGAAAATATCTCAATATTAATTAAATAAAATTAAATAAATGTCATTAAAATAATGACAATGGATTTTCCCTTGAGTTCAACAAATTATCGAAGGTATTTTATTTTAAATTTCAACAGATTAAATAAAAAAAAATAATCCTTTTTCTTGATTTGTTTTAAACCTACAAATTATCATTAAAAATGTTTTTATTAATTTTAACAGAATAAATAAATATAAATACAAATAGATATGAATGCTATTTAATATTACTGATATATCTAAAGTGGGTTTTTAGAAAAATGGTCCCACAATTTTTAAGCAGATGAAATCTTTGGCCTTACACAATAATTTTTTTCCAGTGTGGAGGGTAGCATATACTATGAAAGAAACACTGGAGGTCAATTGAAATATTTTCAAATATTTTGAGTTGGTAGATAATTGAAAAAAGTAACTCATAGTTTTTAGAAAAGTAAAAAAAAAACATTCTTATTTCTACAGAAAATTTTGTTAAAATTTTATTTCTATAGAAAATTTTGTTAAAATTTTATTTCTGTAGAAAATTTTGTCAACATTTTATTTCTATAGACAATTTTGTCAAAATTTTATTTCATGTAAATTTGTTGTTTTTGTTTTTTGACCTTTTTGTTTATTACCAGAAGGTAAAATTTTATTTTTATAGACAATTTTGTCAAAATTTTATTTCTATAGAAAATTTTGTAAACATTTTTTCTCGATAGAAAATTTTGTAAAATTTTTTTTCTCGAAAAAAATTTTCTTCGATAGGAAATTTTGTAAAAATTTTATTTCTATCGAAATTGTTATTTCTATAGAAAATTTTGTCAAAATTTTATTGCTATAGAAAATTTTGTCAAAATTTTACTTCTATAGAAAATTTTGTCAAAATTTTATTTCTATATAGAAAATTTTGTCAAAATTTTATTTTCTATAGAATAATTTTATCAAAATTTTATTTCTATAGAAAAATTTTGTAAACAGTTTTTCTCGATAAGAAAATTTTTAATCTATAGAATTCATTTTTTTTAATTTCGATAGAAAAATTTTGTAGAATTTTGTACATTTTTTTCGATAGAAAATTGTACATATTTTTCTCGATAGAAAATTTTGTAAAATTTTTTCTCGATAGAAAATTTTGTAAAACTTTTCTGATAGAAAATTTTGTAAAATTTATTCTATAGAAATTTGCACTTTTTTTATGAATTTAAAATTCTAAAGAAAATTTTGTATATTTCTATAGATTGAAAATTACTATGAAATTGTAAATTTTATCTATAGAAAATTTGTAAATTTTTTTTCAGATTAAATTCGAAGAATTTTTAAACATTTTTTCTCGATAGAAAATTTTGTAAACATTTTTCTCGATAGAAAATTATTGTAAAAAATTTTTCTCGAATAGAAAATTTGTAAAAATTTATTTCTATAGAAAATTTTGTCAAAATTTATTTTATAGAAAATTTGTCAAATTTTATTTCTATAGAATTTGAAATTTTTCAAGAAATTTTGTCAAAATTTTATTTCATATGAAAATTTTGTCAAAATTTTATTTCTATAGAAAATTTTTGTAAAATTTTTTCTCATAGAAAATTTGGTAAAAATTTTTCTCGATAGAAATTTTGTAAAAATTTTATTTCTATAGAAAATTTTGTAAAACTTTATTTCTATAGAAAATTTTGTCAAAGATTCTTATTTTCTTAGAAATTTTTTGTCAAAATTTTTATTTCTATAGAAAATTTGTCAAATTTTATTTCTATAGAAAATTTTGTAAAATTTTTTTATCGAAATAAAATTTTATAAACATTTTTTCTCGATAGAAAATTTTGTAAAATTTTTTGTCGATAGAAAAATTTTGTAAAATTTTTTCTCGATAGAAAAATTTTGTAAAAATTTTATTTCTATAGAAAATTTTGTCAAACTTTATTCTAATAGAAATTTTGTCAAAATTTTATTTTCATAGAAATTTTTCAAAATTTTTCTATAGTTTTGCTATTTAAGAAAATTTTGTCAAATTTTATTTCTATAGAAAATTTTGTCAAAATTTTATTTCTATAGAAAATTTTGTCAAAATTTTATTTTAAGAAAATTTGTCAAAATTTTATTTCTATAGAAAATTTTGTCATTTTATTCTATAGAAAATTTTAAACATTTTTTATCGATAGAAAATTGTATAAACATTTTTCTGGATAGAAAATTTTGTAAAATTTTTTTCTCGATAGAAAATTTTGTATACAGTTTTTCTCGATAGAATTTTGTCAAATTTTTTCTCTATATGAAAATTTTGTAAAATTTTTCTCGATAGAAAATTTTGTAAAAAAAATTTCTCTATAAAAAATTTTGTTAAATTTTTTTCTATAGAAAATTTTGCTAAAATTTTATTTGTATAAAAAAAATATCAATTATGATACAAATGGACCAAAATTTATCAATTTCATTTGGTCCGACCATCGGACAAAAATTTAAAAATTAAATATTTTGTAAACAATTTTGTAATTCGGACGCAAAATGGCAACCCTGGTAAAGAGAAGACCAGACAAGAATGTAAAGACAAGAGACGAAACTGTGAAGCGAAACTGCGTCAGTTTTTGTCGACGCTTCTCTCAAATATCATACCGTTTGCGTCAGTTCTCTGGCCGGCTTTACGAAACGTAAGGAGAATAGGATTTAGAACCTAGAATTTATATCTTTTCATTCTATTAAATTTATTGGCAGAGAATTTGAAATTATAACTGTCGATGCCTCTATAAACAATTTATCAAAACAGCGCTTCGACGGCAACGTCGGTAATACCAAAAGCTGCAGGCATTGTGCGACATCATACGGTTGACATTTGTTGTTTTTTATAGAAGTTAAATTTTCGTCCTCGTTGTTTTTATTCTCTCTGTACGTTGCTCTCTTAAGGGAAGTCGGTGAGTTTTTTTGGATATTATATTGCATGCCTTCAGACGGATATGTGTAGTTTGAAAAGCATTGCAACAAATGTTTTCAAAATTTGGAGTTTCAAACTAAAGTTTTCTATTTTTAAAATAAAAATTGAATATTTGATACATGAATATGTTTAAATTTAGGGGTATAAAATTTTATTTGAAGGTAGATGTTGTTTCCTTAAAATATCTTAGTTTGTAAAGCGACAATGTCTTTGGTTTGTAGAGATAAATAGGAAATTATTACCTTTATCTGAAATTCACAAAAGCAATAATTTCCCACAGAGAATCAATCAAAAATCAATGCAAATGTCACGTTAATGAACAAAAGGTAGATATATTTTAAAATGGTAATTACTTCATTTTCTACGCGATATTTAGGGTATAAATTACGATATACAAATGAATGGAGTTTATCACAAACAAATTGTAAATTCCTTAGTATACAACATCTGACAAAGAACAACAAAGATGTCCTTACTTCTAAAAGTTGTAATTTTATTCGGTATCATTGGATCAATGCAAGCCGAAAATTTGGAAAAAAATAATGTTACTCTTATTGCGGGATGGGGTCGTTTGTTGGAACCAACTACCATTTTGGGCGAAAAGGAATATTATGTTGTTAGTGACCAAAAGGTAAAATATAGACAAAAACATTTTTATATAACAAACAAATACATATTTCTGTGTATGCCTATTTTATGCAGTATTTTACATTAACTAATTAATGCATTTTCAAATATATTTCCTTTTTAGGCTAATTGGCATGGTGCTGCCGAATATTGTGCACGCAGAAATATGTCATTGGCATCTATTGAATCAGATGATGAATACAAAATCTTAGGAATTATCTGTTCAAATAAGTAAGAGAACGTGAAAGTAGCCTTATCAGATTGTCGGTACATTAGTGTGATATAACCATGAATAACCCATATAAAAGGAACCTCTCCCATATGAATGGTGGCTCTTTGATTATAGGCCCATCTGATATTTTTTTCTCCATGGGTTTGAATCTTTAGATTCATCTGTAGAAAATCTTTAATAGTTTAAACTTCGAACTTAAAATCTTTAGGACAATATAAACTATTTAGAATTTTTCTAATCGATTTTCCATTTTTTTTTTTAGATTTTTTAATTTTTTTCAACGAGATTTATTGTTATGTCCTAAACTTTTTATCCTAAAATCCTTTATTATTCATTTTATTTTTCCCTAATTTTCAGACGTTTTAGGCAAAGGATACTGGCTATCGGGTTCAAATTTGGCAGATCCTTCTATGTACACATGGTCGGCAACTGGAAAATCAATTTCTACGTTTAACAGATGGATAAAAATGAACCACGTTTCCTATATATAACCTAAAAGACAAAGCAATTGGAACCGTTCTAGACCTACCCGAAAGTACTTAATTACCATTTTTAGATAAGCCAATATTAATGAGCTGTATTAACATTTTTATTTGTTTTTAAGGTAATATTCTAATTTTTTACTGATTTAATCTGTTTTCTACTTCCAGAGAAAAATATCGGAACTTTTATTATGGATTTTTGATAGCAAACGGTATCGTTCATTATCGGAACTGTATGGTACGGAGTTGAGCACGTAGTTTGCGACGTTTTTCGTTTAGGTTTGAGATAATAAGATCTTAGTTGTATTTAAAATAAATAGAAACAGCTCATTTAATATTGGCTTATCTACAAAATGGTAATTAAAGTACTTTTCCAATAGGTGTAGAATGGACCTAATTGGCTTTGTCATTTTAAAGGTATATATAGGAAAAAACGATGAGTCCAAATCCTTTCAAGGGATTTCTTGTTTGTTGTGTTAGTAGTGAACAGATCTTAAAAAAATGTCCCTAACTTGGAAAACTTTTATCCTTTTCGGGTGTTTAAGCTTTGACCAATCGTAATGCCTTAGCCGTTGGATGAAGACGATGAATATTTGTTTGGAGTATCTCCGAAAGATTATTGTTATTAAACTCCTCGTAGTGCTGGTGTGACGAAAATCTTGGAGAATAAACAATAATATAACTGCGAAACGTATGACAAGGTATGAAATCACAGAAAAACTGTTCAGCTTCAATGGTAGATGCAAAGAATATGGAATGTTCGTCATCTCTCACAATTTCGAATAGTCGGTCAACACTAACTGTCATTATTCGCAGAGACAATAAGGAACCTGGATAAGTTTTGTTACACAACATTGTGACGCTAGTTGACAGATAGAGAAGCCCCATGGCTCGCTTTGTATACAAACATCAATGCGTGGTCGACAAATTCTGAGGGTTTCTAGCTTCTCTGAATTTTTCATAGTATGGAGACTCGGCTGTAAATTAAGGGGTTTTCCTCTTTTATTGAGCTCAAACATGATAGTCGGACAGCACTCAAGTGATGAGAGAGAAGTGATATCAGAGCTGCCACAATACACAACCTAACCTATAGGATTGGCAGTCATGGATAAAAGTTTTGCTAACAGTATGCTGTTTTGTTTTTTTTTTTTTTTTTTTTTTAATTTTTAATCACATGGACTTTAAATCACAATGGACTTTCGATGTACTTCCTATATCCAAATGTCAAGATTTATAAGTTTTCTATATTTTTGAAAATCTTATATGTGGTATAATACATTAAATAATTTGTGTATTTTCTTTTTTCAGAATGTTGGCACCAAGCAATCCGTCGCATGTATCAAAAGGGGTATGACACTTGGCCTCAATTGAATTCCGAGAAAGAAAATAAACTTTATGAAACGTCTTCTAAATGATTATGGTAAGTAAACGAATTGTCATAGGCTTTATAATTGTGTTAATGGATGTCTTTTATTTTTATTGTGTTTGAAAGTCTTAGAGGCGATCTTATGAACAAAAATTATCTTTAGTGGTTTTCTTTATGCTAGTATACTCGTAGAGGTAGTACCTATAGCCAAAATTTGGTGCCAGAAGCTTAAGGTTATGAATGATCTTTTGGCCTTATCTAGGCCTCCTAATAAATTTAAAAATTGCTTACGTTAATTATTGCAATAATATTTTCAGATTTAATTGGATAAAAAGTATTGACTTCAGGTTCCACTTTAGCCAATTGCAATGAATATGTATGTGATGGACTCGGGTAAAAAAAGTCGTGTATCATCCAAAATTGGAATGCTGGAACTCTGCCACTGGCAGCCAACAAATGTAATTCAAATAACGAGGTTTCAATATGGGTAGAACAAACTTGCAATAGCTGTATCAAGAAATACATATTTATTTGCTCGCAGCCACTAATCACAGTTGTGGGTCGCCGAGGTGCTGCCGATTTTGTTTAATGTTCCTTTTAAATTATGAAAATATCTCAATATAATTAAATAAAATTAAATAAATGGCATTAAAATAATGACAATGATTTTTCGCTTGAGTTCAAAAATTATCGAAGTATTTTATTTTAAATTTCAACAGATTAAATAAAAAAAAATAATCTTTTTTCTTGATTTGTTTTAAACCTACAAATTTATCATTAAAATATGTTTTTATTAAAATTTTAACAGAGATAAATAAATATATATATGCAATAGTGATATGAATGCTATTTAATATTGATATACTAAAGTGGTTTTTAGAAAAAATGGTCCACAATATTTTAAGCCAGATGAAATCTTTGGCCTTACACAATAATTTTTTCCAGTGTGGAGGTAGCATATTACTATGAAAGAAACAGTGAGGTCAATTGAAATATATTTTCAAATATTTTGAGTTGGTAGATAATTGAAAAAAGTAACTCATAGTTTTTAGAAAAAGTAAAAAAAAAACATTCTTATTTCTACATGAAAATTTTGTTAAAATTTTATTTCTATAGAAAGAATTTTGTTAAAATTATCTATTTCTTGTAGAAAATTTTTGTCAACATTTTATTCTATAGACAATTTTGTCAAATTTTATTTTCATGTAAATTTGTTGTTTTTTGCTTTTCTTGAACTTTTTTGTTTTATTACCACGAAGGTAAAATTTTATTTTGATAGACAATTTTTGTCAAAATTTTATTTTCTATAAGAAAATTTTGGTAAAATTTTTTCTCGGAATAGAAAATTTTGTAAAAATTTTTTTCTCGAAAAATTTTCTCGATTAGAAATTTTTGTAAAAATTTTATTTCTATCGAAATTTGTTATTTCTATAAGGAAAATTCTTGTCAAAATTTCTATTGGGGCTATAGAAAATTTTGTCAAAATTTTACTTGTCTACTTAGAAAATTTGTTCAAGAATTTTATTTCTATATGATAGAATTTTGTCAAAATTTTATTTCTATAGAATAATTTTATCAAAATTTTATTTCTCATAAGAAAATTTTGGTAAACAGTTTTTCTCGGATAAGAAAATTTTACAAACATTTTTTTTTCGATGAGAAATTTTGTAAATCATTTTTTTCTTCGATAGAAAATTTTGTAAACAATTTTCTTCGATAGAAAATTTTGTAAAAAATTTTTTTCTCGATTAGAAATTGTTGTTAAAATTTTTCTCAGATAGAAAATTTTGTAAAAATTTATTTCTGATTAGAAAATTTTGTCATATACTTTATTTTCTATAGATAATTTTTTGTTAAAATTTTATTTTATAGAAAACTTCTTTCAAAATTTATTTTACTATAGAAAACTTTTGTCAAAATTTTATTTCGTTATAGAATAATTTTTTGTCAATTTTTAATTTCTATAAAATTTTGTCAAATTTTTAATTTCTATAGAAAATTTTATAAACATTTTTTTTCGATTAGAAAATTTTGTAAACATTTTTTTCCTCGATAGAAAATTTTGTTAAAACATTTTTTCTGACGATAGAAAATTTTGTAACAATTTTTTCTCGATAGGAAAATTTTTGTAAAAATTGTCATTTCCTATAGAAAATTTTTGTCAAAAACTTTTTTCTATAGGAAATTTTGTCAAGAATTTTTATTTCTATAGAAAATGTTTGTAAATTTTTATTTCTAATATGAAAATTTTTTTGTCATAAAGTTTTATTTCTATAGAAGAATTTTGTCAAAATTTTATTTCTATAGAAAATTTTGTAAAATTTTTATTCATCAATAGAAAATTTGGTAAAATTTTTCTCCGATAGAAATTTTGTAAAAATTTTATTTCTATAGACAATTTTGTCAAACTTTATTTCTATAGAAATTTGTCAAAATTTTATTTCTTAGAAAATTATTGTCAAAATTTTATTTTCTATAGAAAATTTTTGTCAGAAATTTTATTTCTATATGAAAATTTTGTAAAAATTTTTTATCAGATAGAAAAATTTATAAACATTTTTTCTCGATAGAAATTTTGTTAAAAAATTTTTTTTGTCGAATAGAAAATTTTGTAAAAATTTTTTTGCTCGATAGAAAATTTTGTCAAAATTTTATTTTCGATAGAAAATTGTCAAACATCTTTATTTTTCTATAAGAAAATTTTTTGTCAATAAATTTTATTTCTATTAGAAAAGTTTTATAAATTTTATTTCTATGAAAATTTTGTCAAAATTTTATTTCTATAGAAAATTTTTTGTCAAAATTTTATTTCTATAGAAATTTGTCAAAATTTATTTCTATAGAAATATTTTGTCAAAATTTTACTTTTCTATGAAATTTGTCAAAATTTTATTTCTATATGAAAATTTGCTCAAATTTTATTTCTATAGAAAATTTTGTAAACATTTTTTTATCGATAGAAAATTGTATAAACATTTTTCTCGCTAGAAAATTTTGTAAATTTTTTTCATCGATAGAAAGTTTATGTCATATCGTTTTTCTCGATAGAAAGATTTTGTCAAATTTTTATCTCTATAGAAAATTTTGTAAAAAATTGTTTTTCGTCGGATAGAAATTTTGTAAAAAAATTTTTTCCTTAATAAAAATTTTGTTAAAATTGTTTTCTATAGAAAATTTTGCTAAAATTTTATTTTTTATAAAAAAATATCAATTATGATACAAATGGACCCAAAATTTATCAAATTTCATTTGGTTCGCGATCATCGGATCCAAATTTAAATTAAATATTTCGTTAACCAATTTTTGGGTACATTGACAAAATGGAACCTGGTAAAGAGCAGACTAGAAAGAATGTAAAAGACGAGATCGAAACTGTGAAGGCGAGAAACTCGGTCAGATTTTTGTCGACGCTTCTTCAACTATCATACCGTTTTGCGTCAGTTCTCCATGGCCGGCTTTACGAAACGTAAGGAGAATACCAGGATTTAAACCTAGAATTTATAGTCTTTCACTTCTATTTAAATTTATTTGCAGAGAATGTTTGAAATTATAACTGTCGATGCGTCTATAACTAATTTATCAAAAACAGGTCGCTTCTCGAACGGCAACGTCGTTAATACCAAAAGCTGCAGGCATTGTGCCGACATCATACGGTTTGACATTATGTTGTTTTTATAGAAGTTAATTTTCGTCTCTCTGTTTTTTTATTCTCCTCTAGTAACTTGCTCTTTAAGGAAAGTCGGTGAGTTTTTTTGGATAGTTCTATATTGCATGCTTCAGACGGATATGTGTACGTTGAAAAGCATTGCAACAAATGTTTTCAAAATTTGGAGTTTCAAACACTAAAAGCTTTATCGTATTTTAATTTAAAAAATTGAATATTTGATAGCATGAATGTTTAAATTATGAAGGGGTTAAAATTTATATTTGAAGGTAGATGTTGTTTGCCATTAAAATATCTTAGTTGTAAAGCGACAATGTCTTTGGTTTGTAGAGATAAATAGGAAAATTATTACCTTTATCTGAAATTGACACAAAAGCAATAATTTCCCACAGAGAATCACACAATCAATGCATGTCAGGCGTTAATGACAAAAGGTAGATATATTTTAAAATGGTAATTATCTCAGTTTTTCTACGCGATTTTAGGGTATAAAATACGAATATACAAATGAATTGGAGTTTATCAAAACAAATTGTAAATTCTTTTAGTATATCAACAATTCTGACAAGAACAACAAACGATGTCCTTAATTCTAAAAAGTGGTAATTTTAATTCGGGTATCATCTGATCAATGCAAGCCGAAATTTCGGAAAAAAATAATGTTAGCTCGTTATTTGGGCGGATGGGTCGTTATGTGTGAACAAACTACTCAATTTTCGGGCGAAAAGGATATTATGTTGTTAGTGACCAAACATGGTAAAATATAGACCTAAACACATTTTTATATACAAACAAATTACATTATTTCATGTGTATCCTATTTTATGCAAGTATTTTAGCATTAACTAAATTAATGCTATTTTCAAGACCAATATATTTGCTTTTTAGGCTAATTGGCATGGTGGCTGCGAATCATTTGTGCACGGCAGAAATATGTCATATGGCAATCTATTGAATCAGATACTGAATAAAAAAATCTTAGGAATTTATCTGTTTCAATAAAAGTAAGAAGAACGGTGAAGAGTACCTTATCAGATTTGTCCGTACAGTTTAGTGTGATATAACCATAGAATAACCCATATAAGGAACTCTCCATAATGAATGGTGGCTCTTTGAATTATAGGCGGCCCATTGTGATATTTTTTTTCGCTCCATGGGTTTTGAATTCTTTTAGATTCATCTGTAGAAAATCTTTACATAGTTTAAACTGCCGAACTTAAAATTTTAGGACAATATAAGACTATTAGGAATTTTTTCTAATGGATTTTCCATTTTTTTTTTTAGAATTTTTTAATGTTTTTTCAACGCGAGATTATTGTGTTATGTCCTAAACTTTTCATCCCTAAAATCCTTTATATATTCATTTTAATTTTTTTTCCCTTAATTTTTTCAGACGTTTTAGGCGGGAAAGGATACTGGGCTATCCGCCGGGTTCAAATTTGGTCAGATCCTTCTATTGTACACAATGGTCCGGCAACGTGGAAAAATCAAATTTTCTACGGTTTTAACAAGATGGATAAAAATTGAACCACGTAAAGGTGTGAATTGTTTATTTACCTCGCTATCAATTCACTGTATACGACAACGTTGCCACGCAGTAAATTATTTCATATTTTCGAGACGCCCTTGAACCAATATGGTGGTGCAATGGTAAGCTGTATCTTTCCAAATTATATAATTAAATTTGCCAAAAGTCAATCTACAAAAATCTACATAAATTGACATTATAAAAAATTTCAAACGAAAAAAAAAGCCTTTTGTTTACAAAAAAAGAACAATTTTCTTTACAAGATTCTATGGAATTTATTTCGTTGCTTTCAAAGGGGATTTTTATAATAGATTTTTTTTACAAAAATTAGGCTATAACTTTCTTCTAATATATTATATGAAAATATTTATACAAAATCTTTGATCTTAAAGTTATTTTATATTCTTATGAATATGGAATATACAAAGAATTATATAAAAAATATACACAAATTTTCATTAAAATGTTTTTGTTTTTTAATTATATCATCACCACTGGTTTTATTCGTATGGCTCTGCCTTATTTTTGTGAATTTTCTTAATAAAATAGATTTTTTTTAATTTTATTTATATTAAATTTAATGACTATTTTCGTTTTATTTTATTATACATATTTAAATTAGAACAAAAAACTGTATAAAATAAAAAGAAGAAAAAATAATAATATAATTGTGGATTTTTATGCTTAAATATTTAGATAAATGTAGGTGATGAGTATTTTGTTTTTTTTATTTTTTAAATATTATTCATTTTTGTTTTAATAAAAAAATCAAAATCACATAATATTTTTCATAAGGAAAAAAACATTATAGAACACAATACATGCTCAGGATTATAGAATAGAGAAGAAAAACAAAATAAAAATTAAATAAAAAATTACGAATTGAAATAATAATTCGTTGAAAATTTTCTTTCACAGGAAAATAGAAATATACATTATATGGTGAACTTTACAAAACATATAAATTTCTAGATATGAAATTAAATTTTAAATTGAATTAAATTTAAAGTCCTATATGATGATTTTTCCAATACTACGTAGAGGGAAATAATATGTCTGTTTTTACATAAGCAAAGTTGATATATTCAGTTCAGGCAAATTCTGTGAAATTGCTGAATATTCTTCAGGTGCGAGTAAAGTCTCGTATATTCATTTTTCATATGCTCTCCATTTGTATACAAAAATCTTTCATAATAATGAAATTAATCTAATTCATTCACTATCCAAAAGAAAATCTTTGAGAGAGGGAGAGAGGAACTAGTGAGTTGGCACTCTGAGAGATGATAAGCAATGCCCATATTCGCTCTAAAGAGATTTTTGCTGCGTCTGTAATCACCATGTAAATGTAACATACATGTCTATTGAGTAATTCGTTTCTATTCTCTGTTTGCAAAGGATATATGTTACTCTCATCACCCGAGGAGAGAGAGAGTGAATGTATCAAAGATTTAACAGAGTAATGTTATGCTAATGTTGAGAGGCATAGTCGTATTCATAGAAAAAGATGGAAATAGATATCAGAGAACATTCATGTGTAAATTGAACATTCGAAGGAAATTGCGCTGCCATTTGACATCAATGACAGGTTGATATTATTTATATTTTGAGTTTTTACAACGTTAAACAAGAACGTGTTTTTGATGACATAAATACGAATGACCCAAAGAACTGAAATATATATGCCAATTATGGTATTTGATCTTTTTAATATCCCCCTCTATTCTGGAATTTCCCATCTTTTCAGTAGGATTCTTAATCACACGCGACTTATATAACTTATAGATAAAAGCTAAAATTGTTTGCCGTTTTCCTGGTCATAACATTAAAATAAGACTATAATTATAACTAATTAAGAAAATTAATTATCATTTTTTTTTTCAATTCTTAATGCCACATCATATGAGTCGTATCAGTGTGTGTATGTGTGTGTTTTAACTTCGTTGGCATCCTAACCCTACGCTACGCTAGGGGCTTTAGTTAGGACTCATCACCCCATTTATCAATGATGATAACCAAATTGATATTTGGGAGGCTGCTGTTTCGTTTGTTGTGTGGGATAATATAAATTATGATGGGAGGATGAACGCCTTGGAGGCTCTGGACGATAGGCAGGATAGTCACCATCTTCGTGACTTTGATTTCGTGTAGGTGATTGGCGACGCATACATCTCTCTTCGATATTGGACGTAGGCCAACGGGGAGTGTGGCGGGTGGATTCGTCGGAAGATCGTCTACGTTGATAGCGTTTCGCAGAGGAGGTGGCAAGAACACTGGTCTCACGGTTCTGTTGATGATAACTGCTCTCATCACCACTAAAATACCAGCCGGCATGATTGCCTCCACCACCACCACCACTAGTGCTGACACGAGGCAAAGCAGATCATTACTTACGACGAGAACGTTCATCAAGTGATGAGTTGGAGTGAAGTTGCGACGTCTTTCAACTTCGTCGTCTATGAACTCGCCATGGGTATCATGGCGTCT
>PGFW01016026.1:12977-28293 GCA_003123925.1 Haematobia irritans | reverse complement strand
AGTAGAGTTGTGCATTTCCAAATTCAGGATCGCGTGCATCGACGGACGGAACGACAGCTAGATCCGACATCATGAAAATTTCTAGCACATCACGAACCCAGAAATAATATATTACTAAGGATGCCTCTTCAATGGGGTCTTTAGAGTCAATATTTCGATGTTGTTACAAACGGTAATTGACAAAAGTTTAGATATATTCCCCGCATTCCTTATGAGTGGAGGTATAACAATACTATTTAACAATTCTAGTATTATTCCTTATACACTTTTAGCACGAAATAATCACTTAACCTCTACAAAGCGCCACTCAAATTCTTTTGCCAGCGATTAAAATTTTCCAATGTTAAACGACTATCATAAAGCAAGAAATCGTAAAAAATCAAGAAAATTATATACCACACCCACACTAAGTTAATGGATGCTTATTAGCAAAGGCTCTTTGAACAAGTTTTAAACTGAAGTGTTATTCCTTTTATTTATTCGCATTTTTTGTTCTGAGTCTTAACGGCGGGTGATTTTACTAAAAGCTTACCTTATAAATGAAAGATCCGCAGCTAGGGGAATATTAGAGGCATAATAGAGGGTAATATTTGGGCTAAGATATTTAAGTGAGTGTGTTCCGAAAACATTATACTCAATGTTCCTGGTAAGATATAATTTTGAATATTCTTCATTGCGTATGTGTGAAGTATGATGTTGGCCTTATCAAAAAATTGAAAAAATTGTGTGAGTATGTAGATTTCTCAAGCCATTTGTTTTAATCACTACTGAATATTTATTCAAATCATGTTTAAAATTAAATTTAATTTCCAAATATGATCACTATATATATTTACCACTCAGGACCGTAACTTGAAATTAGTGTCATGGTCGAGTATTTGATCACATGAATAATTAGTCACCGTTTTAAATAAATTTGATCGATTATTGTCTCTGTTGTGCGTAGTATTGTTTGATATATAATTCATTCATTTAAGTTATTATGGTCAAATTTTAATTTGTCTTCCGTAAACTTTATCTTTCATTTAGTAAGGAAGCGCAAAAGTTTGTATAATTATAGATTTGAGTACACAGAGATTATAAAAACAATAAAATTAATAGATTGAAACATATTTACAGCTAGAAGGAACCTGTAATGTACATTTAATAAACCAAAAACTCAAGGATACTTTATGGCTTGGAAACCATATGTGATATGATTTGTATCAATTCCTCACTTGGGGGGCCACTGTAATCTAACAGCACTAATTGAAATGTAATCGCGACTGAAACCATTTTTTTTTTTCTAATACTATATAAATTAGCCATCATTTAAGGTATTATTGTTATATAATATTTCCTTATGGTTCAAAGAATTGATAAGTATTTATATATCTATAACTTAACAAAGTGAGTGAGAGTTTTCTATTAGTTGAGCATTTAAATCTAAATTCATGAGAAAAATTGTATATTTGTGCGTAATTAATTTTTGTTTGAGTGACTCTGTTCATAACGTTAATTATAATATTTTAAGTACAATCATCTTCTCAATATGTATTTGCAAACTATATTAATTTATTACATAGAAATTTACCCGATGGCCAGTAATGATTTTCGTATGATTCGCCTTGTAAGTGTATGGCAGACAATTTTTTATAAGAGTTATCTAGTTTTGATATTGTGCATTATTAATCCGAATCTAAAACTTAGTATTGGGTGGGTTATTAAGAAAGCACCACTTTCCTAACCCCAAAAATGTAGTCATTTATTAGTAGTTGGAGGCCTGGGAATTCCATAATATATGACTGTTTGTTTTGGGTGAGCTTGAGAAAACCCACCACACAGCGATTCATCCACGTTATTTCCATGAAATTGTTTTTTTTTCTTGATGTTTATTTTTTTTTGATTGTCAGTTTTTTTTACAATATGGTAGCAATCAAAAGGTTAACAGGAAATATTTCTTAACATAGTAAGTCGTATTGTCTTACAATTATAATCATAGGAACGTATTATATACATATTAACAGCATTTAATTTTTTAATGTTCATAGGATGTTCAATGTATGCGATTATGTCGTTTCCTCGTTTGCTCGATCCTTGACACATATCCATGAGTTACCTACATTTGATTAAAAGAACAGAATTCCAATACCAAGAAAGTCACGGTACAAAATATTATTTATAAATATAAAGAACAACAATTGCAATTGCTATTCACAGAAACAAATTCCGTACAGTAATATTCACTAAAAACCAATTTAACTTCTAATAATAAGATTCATCAGGAATTAAATTAGTGTTTTGAAGAATATTTTTCTTTGATCTTATAATAATACGATTATTGTATATTAATGTGAAATTAACAATACAACAAGGGGAAAACATTTTACAAAAAACTTTAGTAATTCTGTACTCACGACACAATATAAGGTCAGTAACTTCTTTAAAATGTTATAAATTACCAAGAACAATGCGTCCATTCTCATGAACACTGTGTTTTGTGATGCGAATCCGTTTTTATTCACACATAAGTACTAAAAGATATTTTATAACAAATTGCCAACACCAATTTTTTGTCACTTTCACAAAGTCTACGATAAAAGTTCGATTTTTACAAGTAAAAACAAGTATAAAACATTACTTTCTATTGCCGTAAGTATCGGTCAGAGACCCAAGCTTTTGGTACCCTCCTTACAACCCATGTAATTAGCGTAGAAAAGAGCTCTTCTCATAAAACACTCGTCATGCCACGTAATCGTAATTAGCTTAAGTTGACGTAAACAGCTAGCCCGATGAAAATGGATGATACATTAAATACCTCCCTAATCTCTCTTCATCGACAATATACATGTAATTTCATCTCACGTGGTATAAATTAAATTAAAAAAGACCGTGTATATAAATACGTAACAGGGTGGCTGATAAGTCCGCCGGGTTTGATACACATAGATGGTGTCGTTAATATTAAATGGCATAATTATTTTTAATTATGGAACTTCAACGTCAAATGAATTCGTGTGCAAATAATTTGACGTCTGTAAGTCAATTTAGTTTGTAAGATAGAGCGTTTTTTGTGAAAGAGTGTTCAATAAACTTTTTTGATATTCTCTGAAAGAAAGAAAAATTTTGAATATAAAGCGAATATTTTGGTGGTCATTTTGATTAAATATACTTTTCTGAAGGAAAAAAACGGTTGAACGCGAAAACTTAGGCCACTTTGATATATGTTATAGTTTTCTCGAAAGTGACCGCCTCGCCCAGGGAAAATACAACATAATTGGATTGGCGTATATGCAAAAAATTCAAGCGTGGTGAAATGAAAGCACAGAGGACCGGTGGAAGCAATGGATCGCTCGAAAGAGGTTGATTACCCGACGAAAACATCAAAAACCAACAAAATGGACTTTGACATGACCGGTAAAAATGAAGTTTGAATTCGAGATAGCAGAGGCCTGTAAAGAAAAAATAAATCAATTCGGAATCGTGTTGGTCAATTGTCAATTATCAGTCAATATTGGACTATAAATCTGGCTGCGCGCAAACATGCCCTGCCTGCAAAACTGGAGACTGAGACCATACATGGCGCGAAGCTCACATTTGACGCAAAAACAACAACGTGTTGAAATGATTCTTGAGTCAGTGTTTGCAGCTGTTAACTCGTAATACATACAGCGAGTTTTTCCAATCGATATGTGACAATGATGAAACATGCTTCCTATCACTACACTCCTTGAGTCCATATCGACGTCGCTGAGTGACAGCGACCTCGTGAAACCGTCTCCGAAGCGTGGAAGGCTCGAAAGGTCCCGCTTGGCAAGTAATGGCGCCTCTTGATTTTTGGATACACCATGGAATAATTTTTATCGATTATCTTGAGAAAGGGAAAAAAAGCATTAACAGTGACTATTATGAATGGCGTTATTGGAGCCGTTTGAAGGCCTCCCACCGACTTTTTCGTTGTCTCTAGACCTATTCAAAAAGGAGTGCTCGCAGTGAACACAGAATTTGGCATACTGGCAATGAATAGTGATCCGTGCCGAGAACAGAGGCCTAATTGTTGCAGGTCAAAACCAGAAGGATAGCTACCAATGGTATCTAAAAAATTGTATCGAAAAAAAATTGTAATAGCCAAAAGATGGTATCAAAATCGTTGTATGTCGCTCTGAAGGGAACTATGTTTGAATAAGTAAATAAACGAATTTTGCAAAAAAAAAATGTGCTTTATTCACTTTAGAGCTAGACCCTACGGGGACTTATCAAGCCAACCTCTTATAGTAACTTCAGTTTACAGAGTAAACAAAAGCATGCTACCAATTTTCTATAGAAATGAAAATTTTATGACAAAAATTTTCTATAGGCAAATAAAATTTTGACAAAAAAACTTTCCATAGAAATAGAATTTTGAACAAAATTTCAATAGCAAATATAAGTTTCATACATAAATGAAATTTTAACAAAATTTTCTATACAAATAAAATTTAGACGAAAACTTTCTCCATAGAAATAAAATTTTGACAAAATTTTTACTTATAGATTAATAAAATTTGACAAAAATTTTCTAATAGAAAATAAGATTTAACAAAATTTCTATAGTAAATCGAAATTTGACTAAAGAAATACTTTTCCATATCGTAAATAAAAATGTTGACAAAATTTCTATAAAAGAACAAAATATAAACTTAAACTAATAATTTTTTTCTTACCAGAACTATAAAATCTTTGACAAGAATTTTCTAATAGAAAAATTAAAATTTTAACTAAAATTATTTTCTATAGAAATAAAATTTTGGCTAAAATTTACTCAAGAAATATAAATTTTGAACAAAATAAGTATTATAAAAAAGTTAATCTTACGATAAATAGAAATTATTACAAAATTTTCATATAAAGAAAATTTTTTAAACTAAAATTTTTCTATAGAATAGATCAAGAGAGTTTGACAAAACTTTTCTATAGAAATTAAAATTTTGGTCCGAGTCTTATTTTGGGCTCGAGTGCAACCAATGAATTAATGAAACCGAATGGACTAATTTTTGTGTGATTGGGGATCGGCTATATATAATATAGACTCGATATGGACCTAATTTTTGGAAATGGTTTGTTATCCAGGACCTATATTACCTAGGGTTAGGTTAGCGCTTGCACCCGAAAATGAATCAGGGCCTTCACTTAGACTATGTCAGTCCCATTGTGATCACCACAGTGGTGAACTCATCATCTACACTGAGTGCGCTGCCCTGATTCCATCGTTAATCTCAATGGAGCAAGGACCAGCCTTTTATTAGCACGAGTCCGAAGGGCGTTCCAGCATTGCAGAGGGGGGGGGGGGGGGGGGGGGAAGAAAACCACTTAGAGGAAACTTTGAACACTCAGAAATTGTCACCATAGCATTACTGAGGTGGAGTAATCCACCGCTGAATATAATTTTGGTGTTCGTCGAACTAGTAGGCATATCAGAACCCACGACTTATTGATGCTGTCAAGGCGGGCTAACCATTGTACCACGGTAGCTCCCATAAACCTAACAGCCGGACGTTCCATCATTTAACCCAGATTCGGATGAAATTTGCTTCTCTTAGAAGCTGCCGCACCGAAATCTGGGTACGGGTTTTATGTTGGGCTAATATATATATTATGAAGCCCTATTGACCAGATTTCTTGGCATGGATTGTGTAGAGGACCAAATCATAATCATACCACCATTGTAGCGCAAATTTCAGTGGAAAGGAGTCCGGAACGGTATTGAAAATTTCTTCTGTCTTTTGGCCGTCGTTGGCCGGCAAGCCAAAACTCTGAGGTATCTGTTTAAATTGGGGCTCAGTTATAATATGGATCGCCGAAGTTGTACCAATTTATTGCCATGGTTGTTTAAATGACCTAAATAACTAACACCCAGTAAAAGTGTACCTGGAATATAAATTTTTCAACCTGCCACTCGGAATGAAATTTTGGTCTCTTGTAGCTCTCCGACAAACACAAAATCTGGTGATCGGTTCTACTCAGAGTGTGCTAATATATTAGTATTTATTAATGGACCGTAATTATTATAATGGACCATTATGGCACAGTTGTTAAGACACCATATAATCTCTTACAATTTTATTTGCCCAGTTCCATAATTCAAACCAGATCGGATTAAATAATTTGCACACATTTTAGACTTTTGCAGGCTCCGCAAGTCCCAAGAGTCCTGGGGATGGTTTATGTTGGTGGCCTTATTCATATATATTATGGACCGATAAACTGGAACCAATTCTGGCTGTACAACGTTGTTTAGAGACTCTATATAGCTTACAGGTCCCCAATGTATCCATAGAAATTATCAACCGGATACGTGATGTGAAAAATTGTTCATCCTTATGAAGGCACTGACTGCAAAACCTATATATTCTCAGGTGATACGATTATTATATGTGGCTATGATAAATTATTGATCTGCCTGTTGTACGCAATTTAGCATGCTGATTTATGTAAGAGAACGTTATACTCAGTAAACCACCATGTACCCATAAATTTCAGGCTGGACGAGCGATTAGAAATTTGTCTTCTACTTTGAGGCTCCGCAAGCCAAATACTGTGGGATATCAATGGTTTATATATGGGGGCTATGAGATATATTTATTATTGGACCGTGATGTTCGACCGCATTTAAGCATTGGTTTGTTAGAATACGCATTTACCTAATACATGTACTCTAAAATTTCAGCGCGATCAGGATGAAAGTTTAGGCCTACTCTTTGAGATTGCTGCATAGCCAAAATTTGGGATCGTTCTATATATTATGGGGCTTAATGAATATAGATACGGATTTAGCACACGAATGTCGAATCCAATTTTACTTTGGGTTCGAAGACCCTAATAATATACTCAACACCATATATGCCAGAAATTTATCAGATAACTGATATCAGATGATAAATTTTCTTACTCTTTAGAGGTCTGCCGCATGAGCTCAAATCTGTATGAGGGTGTCTGTATAATTATGGGCGTGATATACGTAAAGGCCACTAAGACTTGAGTATGGCCATTTATCCTAAATACCATCACGTCCGGTGCACTATCATCAATAACAACCCTACTTGTGGGGCCAATATTCAAGATCGTATAAGCTTGTTTCGTTCTGGTGACAAAGTTAACGCTGAATTTCAGAATCAGACCTGACGGACATACATATCGAAGACTCAGAAAAACCCTACCAGGAGACAGCAGAATATAATCATACTTAGTTATGGGGTCTGACAAATATTTCGATGTGTTACAAACGGAATGACAAAGTGTAGAGCAGTCATCTCGTTGTTGTAAAAACATAATTGTGTAACTTAGGCCTCTTATAATGAGGGTTATAACAATATATTTAGATGTCCTAAAATTTTTTTGCTATTTTCAAAATATTTGACTTGTGTTGTGTTTGAAAATCTTGCTATTTGTTGAGAGATAGTGCTGCGTTTTGTCCATAGCAATCTGTAGTATTACAGAGTCGTAATTTTCTAAAATTAAACGATAGAGACAGAGAATTTCTTTCACCAGCACGAGATCCTAGTGAAATTCACGGTTTTTGCACGAGTGTATACACGTCATTAATTACTTGTTAAAGTTAATATTAATTTTATTTCAGCAATAATAATCCATCCAATATTTCACATTGTTTTTGATTTTTTTAATATCCCCATTAGACGTTTGAAATGAAGTTCATCTAAAACCTAAAGCATACATCTAGGATTATTACTATTATAATGACGCAGCAGTAATGAATGAATCCATAACTTTTAGCGATTATTAACTTGTGGATAAAACTATTAAAATACACAAAAATTGTATATAATTTGGCTCAAGCGTATGGATTCATATAAAAAAGAAACTAAAGTTACTTTAAATATATAAAATACTGCAAGGTGATGTCATTCATTGGCGCTGAGAGCAATAGGGTAATACTACATAAGCCGCCCCACATTGGGACACTTAGTTTCTTGTTTTATGGTTACCCATTTAAAGACCCTGATAAGACAATATAGTATTTCTGAATTCTTTTTTATTTTTCATTTATTCTTCATTTGATATTATCGTTTGTTGTTGTTGAATGGGCAATTTCAGATTTAAAAAAAGAGAAATCGGGCTAATCTCAATCTTTATTGTGTTTAACAATTACAATGAGATATATGGTAGAACCAAGAAAAATTTTCGACAATAAATTTTCTATAAAAATCAAAATTTGAACAAAAATTATTCTATACAAAATAAAATTTTGACAAATTTTCTATAGAAATGAAGTTAAATTTGCCGAACAAATAATTTTCTATCAGAAAATAAAAAAATTTTGACACAATATTCTCAATAAATGAAATAAATTTTTTACAAAAAGTATCACATACGAATAATAAGATTGTTTGACAACAATGTTCATACAATTTAAAATTTTGACAAATCTTTTCAATAGAAAGTTAGAATTTTGACAAAAATTTCTATAGAAAAAAAAATTTTGACAACAATTTTTTGGCAAGATTTTCTACGTAAAAAACACTATCTAGAGCTGAAGATCAAAACAAGTGAAAAATGATGAAAATAAACCAAGACATAACAAAGCTAATGAACGAATGAAATAAAAGTCATTTGTCACCAAAAAATTCTATAAGAAACAAATATTGGAGCAAAATAAATTAATCGTTTTTGAAAATAAAAATAAATCAAATAATTTTGTCCAAAATGACAAAATTTTGACAATAGATATTCCATATAGAAATAAAATTTATTTGCAAAAATTTTCTTATAGCTAATCGAAAAAAAGTTTTGCGCGGAGCGTACAAAACATTTCCTATAAGCTAAATTTATATTTGCAAATATCTAGTACAAATAAAATGTTTGACAAATTCTCTATAGATATAAAATTTTGACAAGATTTCTATAAGAAATATAAAAGTTGCGATACCAAACATCTTTCTATAGCAATAAAATTTTGACAAACAATTTACCTATAATGCATACAATAAATATAAATTCTGTGTGACGAAATGCAAGAAAGTGGGTACAAAAAATTTTGACAAATTTTTCAATCTAACATACAAATAAAAATGTGACCAAAATCTTCAAAATAGAAATAATGTTGATCAAATTTTTCAACTAGATATAAATTTTAACAACATTTTCTATAGAAATAAAATTTTGCGACAAAACTTTCTATTAGAGAGAAATATATAAATTTTGATAAAATTTCTATTAGGAATAAATAATATTTGACAAAAATTTCCATAATAGAAATAAAAAACTTGGACGAAAATTTTCTATAATGGCAATATAAAATTTGGACATAAAATTTCTAGAGAAATCAAATTTGACAAAATTTTCTTATAGAAAATAAAAATTTCTGCACAATTATACTTAGCAGAATAAATTTTTGCAAATTTTCTATAGAAATAAAATTTTGACAATTTTATTCTGAAGATAAAATTTTACACAAAAATTTCTATAGAAATAAAATTTCTGACCAAAAATTTTCAATAGCAAATAAAATTTTTGACCAAAAATTTCTAAATTAGAAATAAAATTTTGACAAAATTTTTCTATAAATAAAAATTTTGACAAAATTTTCTAAATAAGAAATAAAATGTTGACAAAATTTTCTATACAAATAAAATTTTGACACAATTTCTATAGAAATAAAAATTTTGACAAAATTTTCTAATAAAATTAAAATTTGCAAAAACTTTCTATAGAATAAAATTTTTGACAAATTTTTGACAGAAATTTTCTATAGAAATAAAAATTTTCACAAAATTCCTATAAAAATAAAATTTTACAAATTTCTAAATAAAAAAAAATTTGAACAAAAATTTCTTTAGAAATAAATTTTGACAAAATTTTCTACAGAATAAAAATTACAAAATTTCTATAGAATAACTTTTTGACAAAATTTCATATACGAATATTTGACAATTTTGACAAATCTTCAAATAAAATTAAATTTTACAAAATTTTATAAAAATAATTTTGACAAATTTTCGCCGGGTTCGACATCTAGGAATCGACCAACCGCACGACCTTGTGTGTAACAGTTATCGGTGGTTTAACTATCCGAGCAAAAGTTTTAAACCATTGTCTCTATAATTGTTAAGATAGTCTATAGTTGACTCAATTGTCTCTTGTTAGAATAATAATGGAGATTAAGACCTATTATTTGATCCCTTTACATCTTAGAAAAAGTTTACTTAAATTGAAAAGATTTGGACTTGCTTAAGGATTTTTCGTATTGATTCGAGCCAAAGATGCTGCTTTTTTAAAAATAAAAACATACACGGATGAAAAATATAAAAATAATTATCATATGTTTCGTGTGAAAAATTAATAGATGTTTCGAAATACACCGACAAATTTGTACACCTTTTTTTTTTAAAGCTCCAAGCTGGCGCAGCATATCGGTCCCTTTTACGTAAGCCCCCTATATACGACCCTCAGATTTTGGCGTATTTTCATCGCCCGATCCCGGCTGAAGATTGTTGTAGCATGTGTGTTGGTAATGGTCTCTAAACAACCATTTGCAAGAGAATTTGTACCCGGTTGTCGGTCCATAATTAATTTTGTCCCATATAACGATCGCAAAGTTCTGGCTTGCGGAGCCTCAAAGAAGAAGCTTTCTCCGATCCGGCTGATTTTGGGCACGTTTTGGTTGGTCTTCTAACAACATTGCAGAAAATGTCCTAACAATCGGGTCCATAATTATTATAGCTCCCCATAATAAACACATCTCCGCCAAGATGTTGGCTTGCGGAGGCCTCAAAGAGAAAGCAAATATTCTGCCGATCCGGCTGAAATTTGTACTCATGGGTTAGTATATGGTACTAATGACTCTGGCACATCACATCGGTTCATCATATATATATATAATATATGAACCCGATCCTCACCAGATTTGACGTCCGGAGCCTCTTGGAAGACCTGTTATAATAGTTTCCTTTAAAAACTCGTCGGTTTACTTGATAATATATTTGATAAATTTGATAAAAACTACGGCTTATATAAGCCCAAGGAGATAAATCGGGAGATAGACTGATCTCTCGATTTATCTCAAAAACATGCACCGATACACACCAAATTCTTCACAACTAATTGTGGTTCTGAAAACCCTACAGAATCTAGAACTTACAGATATATATACCCAAATCTGGAGGCGATTTATAAGGAGAACATATAAAAATCTATATCTATACCACATATATTCGGTCCGAATATCTCAGATTCAAATTTCAGGGCTTACTTGGATTACAAAACTATGGTTTTTAGCAACCCCAAGAAATAAAATAGGGAGATCTGGTCTATATGGGGCCTTATTACCAAACATGGATCGTAGACCGATTTTCGGCGAACCTACTTTGTGTACTAAATTACCTCTAGAAATTGCAAAATTTAGGCCAATCGGATAGAAAATACAGTTTCTAGAAGCTCAAGAACTCAAATCGGGAGATCGGTTCATATGGGGGTTATAGCAAAGCATGGATCGATAGGTCGCTTTTTCGTTACCACCTGTTTGTGGCACTAAAATATACTAGATTTTAAATTTCAGTAAATCGCATTGATAATTACAGTCTCTAGAAGCAAGAAAGTAAAATCGGGTTTAGCAAAGCATTGGACGTTAGCCCCATTTTCGCTACACCTGTTTGTGGTTTCTAAATACATCTAGATTTCAAATTTCAGGCACATCGGATTGAAAATACGGTTTCTACAAGCCACAATTAAAAATTGAGAGATCGGTTCTATTATGGGGGGGCTATACCCACAAACATGGACGATAGAAGTTTTTAGGCACAACTATCTTGAGGGCTAACAATACCTCTAGATTCAATCTCAGGCAAATCGGATAGAAAATACAGTGTCTGGAAGCTCAAGTCCCAAATCGGGGGAACAGTATATGGGCTCATCAAAACATTTTAACCGATACGCACCATTTTCAGCACACACTATTTGTGGTCGCACAATCGATTTCGATATTCTACAAATGGAATGCAACTATTATTACCCCCATACCATTTATGGGTCGGTATAAAAATTTGTTTGGGATTTATTATTTCCCAATGCGTAACGGTTGGCTGATAAGTCCCCGGTCTAACAAAGAAAAACACATTTTTTGTCAAAATTCGTTTTTATTATTCAACATAGTTCCCTTCAAGAGCGATATAACGATTATAACGACCTTCCAATTTTTTGAAACGATTTTGGTAGTCCTCCTTCGGTTTTGCCTCAAAATAGACCTCAGTCTTCGGCGAATCACCTATTCATTTGCAGCCAAATTTTTCTCCCTACTAGGCATCCTTTTGCAGGTCTGGGCAGTACAAGAAAAAGTCCCTGGGGCCAGATCTTGAGAGAATACGGTGGGTGGGGAAGCAATTGAAGCCATTCATGAATTTTTGGCATCGTTCTCAATGAACTTATGGCACGTTTTGTGTTGGTCTTGGTTTTTTGGAACAACCACTTTGTTTTTCTTCATATGGGGCCGTTTTGCCTCGATTTCGACCTCCAAACGCTCCAATTAACGCCATATAATAGTCACTGTTGATGGTTTTTCTTCACGCTTCGGAGACGGTCTCACCCGGTTCGCTGTCCACTCAGCCGACTGTCGGATTGGGACTTCAGGAGTGTAGTGATGGAGCCCATGTTTCATCCATTGTACATACGGATGGAAAACTGGGGTGATGTTGCGAGTTAAACAGGCTGCAAACACCGCTCAGAATCATCAAACGCGTTGTTGTTTTTGGTCAAATGTGAGCTCGGCGCGGCACCCATTTTGCACAGATTCTTGGCATATCCAACTATCGATATGACAACACGTTCTTTGATATCTTTAAGGCCTCTCTTGATCTCGATCAACTCATTTTACGGTCATTCAAAATCATATTGTAGATCTTTTTTGATATTCTTCTTTCGGTAACCACTCTTCAGGCGTTCCACTGCGTTCACCGTCCTCGTGCTCGTTTTACCGCATGAATTTTGCATTACCAATCAATTATTGTTGATTTCCTGGGGACAGAGTCCGGAACTCATTATCAAGCCAACTTTTTTGCTTCCTCACCGTATTTTTTCCCTTCAGAAAACAGTATTTTTCAAAACACGAAATTCCTTTTTTTCATTTGTCACCAATAACAAAGTTGCTTCACAAAAAGAACGGCTCATATCTCGAAACTAATTGACCATTACAGCGTCAAATTTTGGACACGAATCATTTGAAGGTTGGTACTATATAAAAATAATATGCATTTAATACTAGCGACGCCATCTATGTGTCAGACTTATCAGCCAACCGTTATATTTAAATCTGAACCGATTTGTATGCAAATTCTTAGATATCTACAAAACCCCTAGACTTAAAATTTAAATGGGGCTAATGTCCTGAAAAAACAACAAAAATAATATTGCATTTAATACTAGCGCCCATTATGTGTCAGACTTTATCAGCCAATTATATTTAAATTCTGACCGATTTGTATGCAAATTTTAGTATCTACAAAACCCCTAGATTAAAATTTAAATGGCTAATGGTCCTGAAACAAAACGCTTTTAGTAAAAAATTATGGCCAACATATTTAAAGGTAAAGCATTTTTATGGAATTTCCCAAAAGTAAATTTATGATTTATCACTCAAATTTGAGGTATTTTTAAATTTTTTTGTAATTTAGAAACGGTGAGGATTATTAAAAAAAGTTATGAGTTTGATCTCACCAAGATAGTAGGTCAAATGGGGTTTTGGTACCTATACTGGGCCCAAATTTGGTGACATTTTTCTAATCTAACTGATCAAACTCAGTTTTAACCTTTGGCACAAGTTAGAAATTTAATTCCATTATCTCTGCAAAATTTCACGTAAATTAGAGTACAAACGTTGGCCATAAAGTTCATACGAGTGTTAAATCAGGCAAAAAATTATATGACATCTATTCTAAATCTGAACCGATTTCAATCAAAATTTGCACACTAAAAGACACTACGAAATATACTCGTTGTGCAAAATCAACATGAAATACAGTTTCTGGGGCCATATACATTCGCAATCGGGCGAAAGATATTCTATGGGAAGCTATCTTTAAATCTGAACGATTTTAAAGATTGTCGATCAATAGGGATTGTCGTAGAGCCGATCCTATGACAAAATTTGAGGACGATGGAACATAAAGGGTGATACGGTCAAATTTGGTCAATATAAACTTGACGTATTTCTTTCAATTTTGCATTTAAAAAACCTGAACAACCCTCATTTTGAAGGTGTGTGTGAAAACCCCTCATTTTGAAGGTGTGTGTGTGTAGAATGGTGCTCCTATTTTGATTTTTGAATTCACTCTTCAGTTGTCAAAATGCCGTCCAATCAAGAAGAGCAGCGTATCAAAATTTTGCTCGCGCATCGCGGAAATCCGACCTTCTCGCAACGACAGCTGGCAAAATCGCTAAAGTTGCCAAAAATCACCGTTACCAAATGTAATTAAAGTGTTTGGGTTTAACGTTTGTCGACAGCCAGGAAGTCTGGATCTGGGGGGGAATCGAAAACCGGAAGCCGCTGGAGACAAGAGAGTGCGGTAGTTTCAAGCGAAACCTAACCTCTCTCTCCGAAGATGCCGCAAATAAGCTGGCGGTGTATCGTCTACAACCTGCATCCGAGCCAAAAAACGAGCGGACTATCGCTTTACAAGAAGTAGTGACTCCAAATCGCGATGATAAAACAAATACGACGGCCAAATCGCGATTCGGACTGTACCCGACGATACTGACGAAGTTTGACTGCAGTGGGTAATGGGGACGACGAAACACCTTACATCAAAGCCGCTATCGCAGCTTCCGGGACAGGATTTTATACGGTAAAAAGGAAGGGGAAAGGTAGCAGATATTTATCAAATCAATAAAACTGTCACAAGTTCGTTAAGAATATCTGGTTTGGCAAGCCATCTGTTACTTGTGGCTTTGAAAAGCCAGCATTTTCGTAAGCTTTCTGGAACTGTCAACCAAGAAATGTACTGTGACAGAGTGTTTGAATAAACATCTGTGCCCTTTCCGAAGAAACACGGTTGTTCCGTACTCTTTTTGGCCGGTTCTGGCATCTTGCCATTAACGGTAAAAGGCCATGGATAGTACGCCGCAGGTGGTTCCCAAGGACAAGAACCCTCCCACCACGCCAGAAGCTCGCCCACATTGAGAAATACTGGGACTATTGTCAAGCGGAACCTTAAAGAAGACCTAAAAAAACTGCTAAAGGACGAGCAGCAGTGAGGCAAACTGCTTTCTGCTGGCGAAGACACGAAGTGTGGACAAAAGGTGGCTGTACAAATTGATGGCAGGTGTCAAAGCGTAGAGATCTCTCTTCTTTTTT
>PGFW01016024.1:0-10291 GCA_003123925.1 Haematobia irritans | reverse complement strand
CTTTGCAACCCCAACGAACAAACAGTCCATTTCGTTTATATCAAGCACTTGTTCTTTTCCTGACTTTAACTACCGATTACACTACACGATGTCCACTTTAGAAGGACATTCGAAAAAGACACCAAATTCTATTTTCCCACTTAGTTTTTTGATTTATTTCTCGATGTTTTTTTATCATCCACAAACAAATTCAAGTTTAAAAATCCAAATTAAAACGGACACTTCAAAGTAAAAAATGTTTTTTTTTTAATTCCAAAAAAAAAACGAAGATGCTAAGTCCTCAAAATAAGCCTTAGCCTATATTTGAAGCGTTTTTATCTTAAATATAAAGTTTCAATATTTCATTTAATTTAACAACGATTTCTTTAAATCAAAAATATGTTTCGGTAGTTTAAACAAAAATTTCCTTAGTTCAAAGGCATACGACTTTAACGGAGGGGTGGAATTTCTAAAATATTTCTGTCCTAAATTTATAAAAACAAATTTTTGAAACAATAATTATTAAACTTTATTTTAATTAAATTTCATTATTAAAAAAAATTGTCCCTGATATTTTGGTAGATTGCGCATCCTAAAATGTAGGTTACGCGTAATCCTAAATATCCGACGAACAGTTCTTTTCAGGCCATGACTGTAACAGTAAAAATCTGGTGAATATTGAATGTGTAAAAGTGATCGGTTTAAATAGCAACCAAAGACGAAATTTAAAAAATCGAGTTATACAAATTTCGAAAAACCTTTTTAAAAGGTTGAAAAGGCATTTTTTCCATAATTTAAAAAAAAGTTAAAAACTCTAAAAATCTTAACTTTTAAAGAAAATTCTCGAAGGTCGAATTCGACTTTCGCTTCTATATTACAATTCCTTGGTCGTGCATGATTATATTAAAGGCCTTTACTTTACCAGAAAACCCTCCAAAAATAAGTATCCACCCTTGTTTGTATGTGCCATCTTTCGAGTGCCTGTCGGATACAAGTCTATCCTATGGTACATTTCTCTATTTGTGCCAAATGTTATTTTATGTTCATCTTTCACCGTCAGGCGTAGCAAAAAAAAAAAAAACTGAAAAGAGAAAAAAAACAAAAAATAATTTCCTCTAATTCTTTCTAACAAGGGCTGTTGAGATCTATTTTTGCCCAAAAGGGTAGGGCGAGATCTTGAAACAAACAATCTAAATGAAAATGGAAAAAATCTTGAAAATAGAGAATATGGAAGAAAAAAATCTATGCTACAAAATGTAGACTAAGAGATTGAATGATAGCAATGAAGGGATTAAATGAGGTAGAATGGATGGATGGATGGGTAGTAATTAATATGAAATGGTAGGGATGAGGTAGATGTATACTTTTTTCTAAGGCAGTCTCAAATTCAATATTCGTTTAGATTTTTTTGTATTCTGTTGAAATTTCTTTCATTGAAAGTATTAGATTGGATATTATTAGGTTGTCATGGATAAGTTCTGTTTTCTTAAACTTTAAAATTGTTCATTTCCGTAATTTTATAAAATATCTTTTTTCCGATTTTGAAGATATGTTATTTTGTTTCTTGAATGTCAAACATGACTTTTAGGCGACCATATTATTATGGCGCCATTTTATATCGTTTTGTTTTTTGAAAAATTTAATTGTTTTGACATTTTTATTATTGTATAAATCTATTTATAACTGTCCAAATAAAATACACAGATAGTTTCTAGTAGATAAAAATACAGATATTGCTAATATTTTTTGCTTACGTTAGTGTATAATGAACTAAGAAAACGCGAACAGAATTATACAGATAAAGATCAATTTAGAAATATTAGTCTAGTTCTGTTAATACCTTTTTTTAGACACCTGGAAAACCCCAACAGCGAAGGTACTCAATACTACCTTCAAAAAAAAGTGTAACCCTATGATTTCATCTAAAGCTAATTATAATTTATGTTCATGGAAATGATTCCTTTACTCTAATACTTTTTTGCGGTACTTTAGTTAGGAATGATGTAAGACGACGGAAAAAATTTATACAACAAATGAAGGCACAAATTGTACTAAATTTCCGTACCTTCTCATTATTTTCTGTTAAATTGTAATAAATTCTCACTACACAAAAAAAATCGAACCCACCGTGGATGAAATGTTAGGTTTATTTAGAAAATTTTAATCTAGAAATAGTTTTTCTAATTGCAAACTATGTTATAAATAAGTTAATACTGTTGTTGTTCAAACTGAAGAAATTTTTTTTAAATAAGTATTGTTTGTGTTCTGTTGGTTTAAGAAAATTTCATCTATGTCTGAGAAGAAAACAATTGGATTAAAAAGTTGTTAAAGATGTCCTTTGGCGCTGTAGCGAAGTTCAAGACAGGTTACAATTGTTAGGAAAATATTACTCATCTTGTGAGGAGACCTATGAAGCGTTAAGTTTAATGACAAACATCTGTTCCTTAATTTGAATACAAAAAATTATTCCAAATAAGGAGACATTTACTCATATTGTGGCAAAAGTTAACTAAAAATCAACTAATCTTTCATAGAACTACAATAAAGTTCAGTTGGCATTAGAGCCCCTTTTTTCTGGGTATTACGAAATGTAGAACCCCTTGAAGCTTCGTAATGGCACTAAAGACATTCTGTAAAATTGTTAAATTTCTCAATTTTTTCCTTAAAACTGACAGAATGCTTCTTTTTCACAGTGAAAAAAATGTAATTACGGCCCACTAAAATTGTTCTTGAATTTGTCGAAAATGTTACTATTTTTATGAAATATCGGCGGATATCTGCGTTGTAATACAAGTACTGTTTAGTTACATTTTCTAAACATATGAATCAAAGATTTTCTTCTTGGTGGGGTTCACTGCTTTTTCAGCTGAAGATAGAGAAGAAATTACATTTTGCTGTGGAAGAATTTCGGACACAAAATAAATAAAATCTATGTTAAATCCAAATATGTCTTTTGGTAATAAAAATAGAGTTAAATCTACATAGTTTTGGATGGACTTTTTTTCCTATCAAGATGTATTTTACTTGACGCAAACAATATTCGGACGAACTACGCTAATTACATGAAATGTGACATGAATGTATGGAAAATGCGAAAGTTTGAAATAAATTGTAGGTTCACGTTCTTGAGATTCCAAAATTGCGGTTGGCTAAAATAAGGAAGAATGTAATCCGTGTTTAATAATTGTTATCAGTGAAGTTTGTAATTCAGTTGCATATTGCGTATATACACTGGAAAATAACAGTGAGACCCGTTTTTCCATTCAAAATGAACTAAATCTGTAGTTAATGGATTGACTCAGTTATTTAGCCCTTAAGATTTTTTTCAATCTTGTCTATTTTAATTTTCTTAAATTTTATTTCAATCTATAACATTGTAGTTTTAGTTCATTTTTACAAACACCGATAAGATTTATATACTCCGTACCAAGCTTAAAAAGTCAAGGTATTATTTCCTGGTTTACTTGCTTATTTTGTGGGAACCCGGATAATAAAAATTGGATTAACAGTCCTCTTAAAATGTCGACGACTAAACTATTTAAAATCATCATTCACAGTACAGCAGAAAGTTGAAAATTAATTAAAGGAACAACAGAACCGTTTTTACTATTTATGAAAAATTTTCAAATACAAATGTAAAATTAAACTTTCTTTAAGGCAAGACTTTATTATAAAAAAACTTATGATGAAAATTCTTAATACAATGTTTTTTTGCTGAAATAAAAATGATGACCACGCGGAACATGAGAGTGATGTTTTCATTTGATTATTTTGAATGTATCCTTTTTTTTGATTCATCGTAAGGTAGTTTTTCAGCATAATCTTTGCTGGAAAAAATGGAAACAAAAAAATGAAGAAATTGTTAAAAAATTAACGACAAGATATTAAGTGAAATATATATTTTTAAATTCGTTCATTTTAGCTTGTAAACTTACCAGTTTTGGGGCCATTTTATCAAATGGTGTAAAAAGAATATAACTTTTTCTTTGAGAAACGTATGTTCATCATAAATTTTGTACCTGAAACAATATGAGAAAGAATCGAAGTATTCTTATATAAACGCATAAAACTGTTGTTGTTTGAACGATGTGAAGGGATATAATTAAAATAAATATTCTGGTTGAAAGAAAGCCAAAGTGTTTATATATATAACTTACACTAATTCTCGGTATTAAATTGTATACGCTGAGGGAAATATAAAAAGTTGTCCAAATTTATTTGGTTATTCTGAAGATTTAAATATTAAAATAAAATTTATTAAATAAAGTTTTCAAAAAATCCTAATGAAAAAAATAATATGCATTAAAAACCAAATATTCCTTGAATAACCAGCTAGACAGTCCATCATTTGGTCAAAAATTGACGACGAACCGTAGTTTAATTTGTCGATTTTAAAAGTGCATTTTAGGTCTATTGGGAAAAAGGTGAATTAAGGTTATACTAATTCCGATCGTTTTAGTGAATTTTTGTGTTTATACTATCTTAAAACCAAAAATTGAATAAGAAAATTAAACTCAAGTTTGGGTTCAATTTTTGCGCATCACGATGCAAAATTTACGTCTTAGAAATGAGCCGTAGTCAAAATGACAAGGCTTGTTTTAGGTACAGAAAATAAGGTTACTGTCCAGGGCGTAAAAGAAAGTTAAAGAACCTACCAATTTCCAATATTAAAATACAGGCAAAGGAGTACTTAACAATTTTCCAAATGTTAAGGGTTATTCTGAAATTAAATATTTTAAATATTTTATTTAAAGAATATTACATTGGTTTTCCAAAAAATTGATTAAAGAATACTAAAATAAGGCATTAAAATACCTGTATTTTGATGATAAAAAGGTCACAAAAACGTAAATATCTAGTTAAAATAAAGCCCAATTTTTAAAAGAAACTTACCAATTCCGTCTATTTTTATTTTGTTCGAGGATCGCATCTGAGTTGCTCTGAAATTAAATATTGTTTGTTAGCAACCAAAGAAAACATTAAAATTGGTTTCCCAGAAAAAGATTAATAACAAATAGATATGATATACATACATAAAAAAATATTTTTAAAAGAAAGTCAAAACTATTAAAAAAAAAATACTTTACCAATTTATTGAATAAACTATACGCTGAAGATATAACAAAATTTTCGCGAAATTCATCCTGGATTAGAATATTAATTTTTTACACAGAATAATAAGAAAATTTCAATACACTTTTCAATTTCAAACATATTTTTCCTCAATATTCGGTTATATAGGACTTTTTCTAAAACTACCTGATAAAATATTAATAACTTCATTTAAAAGTTTAATAAACAAACACCAAATATATGTCTCAAAATTCAGCAAAATGTCCATGCCTTTATATTCCCCTTGTTCATCATAACTTAAAAGATGCAACATGCCCACGCCAACGCCAACTATACAACTGAAGCATGGCCCAAACGAAAACCAAGCAAAGCCAAAAAACATTCCTACAAACAACGAAAAACACATATGCCCTTTATTGAAAACAGCACAACCTCACCCCGCCAAATAAACCATTCGCGAGATATAACAAACACAACAACAAACCACTAAAATGCAGCAAAAAATAACAAACACCCCACGATCATGTATACACAACAAAACTCCAAGTAACATGCATCTTACATAATTCACATTCCACTATTGCCGAAATGATGGTCCTGTAACTATGTCAATTAGTTCATCCGCATCTGCGGACAAATTTACCTCTAAGATAATATTCGAAAGGCACGACCAGTTTACGATCAATGAACGTTTAAACGTTAAAATTTTGCAAAAATTTTCAAGAAATGTTATCTATCCATTTTTTGACGAAAATGTGCTAATAAATTTAATTACATGTGAACTAAAAATATTCCATTGGGTAATTTTTTACCAAGCAAATTATTAAACTCATAGGAATTGTCAGTAGAAATTGCTATTTCACTTTAATTCAATGTTTTACGTAAAAAAAATATTTTCCATAAACAAAAAAATCTTATAGTAAATTGGCAGCTTATATTTAACAAAAATATTTTAGCCAATTTCCACAAAGTAGTTTTATAGCATGACAAACGAATTTTTTAACTACCCAGTTAAGAAAATTTTTTTAAGGAAATTTCCATCGTATTGTTGTAGGCCTATGAACTAATTCGCATTGCTACTTAGAATTTTGTTTAAAATTGTCGCTTCCGAGTAGTTGTAATTTTTCGTTGAAAGATGCGAAAATATGAACTAAAATCGGAAAAATTCTTGGTAATAAATTAATGTAAAAAAATTTTTTCCTTAAATTTACGAGACTCCTTTTTTCTGTGTAACAAGCATCTAGTTCTTAAAATACAATTGCATAGTCTATTTCAAATCGTCACTGTCATTATTTTTTTCAAGATTTTTTTTTTTAGAATTGTCAATCTCATTTCGGTCATGAACACATTTTAAACACCCAATACCGGTTGTTGAACAAATACAAACGCTTTTTTTATTTAATTTTAATGAATTTTTAGTTTTTTTTTATACAAAATATTTTTGAAATAAGCGACGCTTTGGGTTCCTTAAAAAAAGAAGTGAAGTAAAGTTTATGCAAAACACAGAAACATTGAATAAGCTAACTAAATTTAATAAATAATTTAGAGTTAAGAGTCGTTTTGTATTCTTCTGTTATTTCTTTGCTTTGCTTTATTTTAGTTAAGGAAATATATCGTGTAATGAGCTATTATGAATTTTAATGTCCATAAAATGTATCATGACCATTAAATACGAACGTAAAGAGGAAACACGTTTTTCGAATATTTAAATGCGCTACAGAGTTTTGTGATGAATTTAGTTCAGTTTTACCACATACCCAAAAGGTTTATTTTGTATTTGTTTCTTTTAGTAAACTAAAACCGCCTATCAGTGTAAGCCAGATTATATAGTTCAATAAAAAGATGGCCAATGTTGGAAGAATCATTCAAGATTGTAACAAAAAGATATCAAAAGCAAATAGAAAAAAGTTTGTCTTTTGGATTTTTTTAACATAATCGGGTTTCTTATAATAGCCTTATTTTGTAAGATGATTTAATAATTCAGTCTTTCTTTTTTTTTTTTTTTTGAATAAAAGTTGGTTTTTTTGCTTTGACAGTGGACCGTCGGTATTTTTACTTGTCCATATAAAGTCAGGAATGGAATATATTTAGTTGTATTGATTTTAATTCATAACACACATCTGAACACTCTACTGTTGCTTAAAATTAAGAATTTTAGACATTTTTGAACACTTAGTGGAGGCAACGAAATTTTGTAATCTTATGGGCTTAATTAGTGATATATAGTATTAATATTCGCTTTTATTTTGTAATTAAATTAACGAACGCAAAAAAATTATTGAAGTCGAACAAAAAATATTCTCAAAAGTTAATAAAAAATCCGCGGGGGGGACCAAATATAAATTATTTTGTGTGTTTAGTGACATGAAACTAAGATATGAGAAAAAATATTTTTTGCAGCTGATTATACACGATTTTAACTTAAATTCGAATATTCGTATAATATCCCAGAAAAAAGAGAGCTTCGCAAAAAAGTAGTTTGGATCCCCAACTTGGATCCGGAATTAGTGCAAAACTTGGATGTCTCGCAATGATTTTAATATGGCTTGTCAATGAGGACGGAAGTACTGACCTTTTGGATCCTTGCATTGCCTTTAGAAGTTTGTGCCTCTGGAAAGTTAAATTTGAATGAAAAATTTAAATACGCAAATAAAAAAAACCAATTTTCAGTTTTTTTAATCCATATGTTTTTAATTACACTATTATTTCCTAAATTATCTAATTTTTTACTAATTTCAATAACTTTTCGCTCCGACCGAATGGTTGTAACCTGGGTTTGATGCACCATAACAGAACGCCTTAGCACACCACCCACAACGCCATTGAACATAAAGCGGTCGAAAAGTCAATTCAAATGTTTGTGATATGAATCGTAATACGAACACCAAAAGAATAACATTCTGATTGCTTCTTCGTAGATGTTCTTTATTAGTATGAAACGAAAAAATAAGAAACTGGAACGCAGGTTCAAATCTCACCAGAAGACATTTTTTTATCAAATATTTTTTTAAAAAAATATTTTTTTTATGTTTTCTACGTATTTTTTAAATTTTTTTAATTTTCGGCATATAATTTTCATATAATATATTTTTTCTGATTAAAAATTCGGTCGTAATTTGCAAACCCCTTCTCAGAAGAACTTCCCACGGAAGTGAAAAAACGTCAAACGGCACAGGGTTCAAATCCCAGGCGGGGATGCAAATTTGTTTATTTTTTTATTATTATTTTTTTTACTTTTTTATTAATTTCTATTTTTTGTGAATTAATTGTCCAAAAATTTGCACGTTAAAATACCTGATTGTGTAGCTTTCTAATAACTTGTCCACAAGGACTGCATCTGAAAGGTAGAAAAACATCATTGGGGATTCCCAAGATGCGCTTTAGAAGAAATGATTGTGGACTTGTCCAAAAGGACTGCATCGGGAGTGGAAAAAATCATTGGAAGATTCCACGATGCGCTTAGAGAAAGGTTTGTGGACTTGTCGCATAAGGACTGGCATTCGGAAGTTGATAAAAAATCGACTGTGGGATTCTGAATGGCCTTCATAAAAGAAATGGTTGTGGAACAACATCTCTCTCAATAATTTTTTTTATTGAAAAAATAATAATTTGGTAACAAACGAATTTGTTTTTGGTGGTAAAAGTTTTAGTTTTTAAAAATTTTTTTAGTTCACAAGATTTTTGAGACATTCTTGGGTTAGGAAAAATTAAATTGTTCTGTGGAAAATTTTGAAAAAATAATAAAATAAAATAAAAACTAAAAAGTTTTTATGTAACAAAAATAAGAACAATTTGTAATGGGCAAAATATGTGAGTTAATATTTCTATTATAATGCTATTTCAATATATCCTCCAACGGTAACTATAAATTTTAAAGTACCGATTTCAGGGCCTTGACTCTTGAAAACCACAACAATTGCCTCAGATACTAAATGACAGACATCATTGGCAGCATCATCGCTGGAAGATACCAAATGTCCCTGTACGTGCTCATGTTTTTCATCTATGCTATGTTGTCTGTTGTATATGGAGTCTCGTATATTTACAGCAATTTCCGAAAGATTGTCGACATGGTCCCAGAGGGCATTTTCATCATTGACAGCAACGACATCATTGATAATTTAAACGACAACCGACAAGAAGGAGGTCTGCAATGTACCATGAACGAGCACAGTCTTACAAACTCCTACACTGTTAGAAAATGTCTTTTCATATGTTCCGATATAAACACAAATGTGTTCTCGGGCACAATTTTGGAAAACACAATATTATCTTAAGTGAACGATGTAATGCTTTACCTACAACTAACTAAATGTTTGGGACATCTATGTATAAATATGTTAGAATATATTTATGTTTGGGGCATGAAGTTTCATAAAAATCTATGTGTGATGCAAAACATATATAATTACAAAATTTCGACTAAACATACATATGTGTGATATTTTTTTCATGAAGAGCACAGATGATAAGTATAGAGAAAGAAACTAGCACGATTGGGAACCGGGAGAGTTACGAAGAACTACTCAACCTCAACCACAGCAAAGAATCAAAAGAGAAACAATTTTCTCGTCGAAACCGCTTGTATTATTGTTCGGAAAATGTTTGTTATGATTCACGGCCAAAATATCTGATACTGCTTAAAGTCTAGAATATTATTTAATTTTGAATAAAGAGGAGACATGGACATTCGGAACCCAAGAGACATAGACATTTGAAAAAGCCTGTGTTTTCGCCTTTGAGAGCAAGCATTTATGTATGTGTGGGACATGTGTTTTTTTATCATTTGCACTATGGGCACAATTTTTCTTCAAAAGAAAAAAGGGCGTTTCATAAAATAACAAAAGGGGCACTATACTCTTTTCTAGAGTTTGGGACAAGGCTAAAATAACATAAGGAAGGAAATAGTAAAAATTCAAAAGTAAAATGTATAAACAACAAACGAAGTTTAGTTGCCTCCTGTCATTCAATAAGTAGATCCAGCAAGAGTTGACCGGACCCTCTCAAATATAAAGCGGGCATAAGTTTCGAGTTTGCAGCTAAAACAATGTTAAAAAGTTTATTTTCTTTAAAAGTGAATTATTAAAGAAAATAAAAGGCATTTTGGACGATGTTTGTTAAATCGCTAGTAAAAACAGTGCTTCACGCCTATAAATAAAATTACCCATATTTGTATATAATTGATAATAAATATTCTATGTATGTTTATACTCGGTCCACGTTTCTTATTTGCTCTCTT
>PGFW01016019.1:0-18216 GCA_003123925.1 Haematobia irritans | reverse complement strand
TAGAGATTCGAACTTTGACAGGATACAATTCACATCAATCCGAATAAAAAACAATGAACTTCATCATCATCTGGAATGAGGATATCGATATAAACATGCTATTTTTGGACTTACCTAAATGTTTAGAAATAGTATTAATTTGCGTTTCAAAGTATCTTTATTTTCAAATAATCCATTGATGAGAAAGTGTTTATTAAAGTTCAAACATAGGCGGCGTAGTATATCATTATTTGCATACACTCAAAACAAAGTTTACTTGGATTTTGACCTTCCCTTAAGGATTTTGGTATTGATTCCGAGCCAAAGATACAGCTTCTTTAAAATAAAGAATTTTTTTAGCAACCTATCTGGCTTTATATCTACACCCTCAAAAAAATCGCTTCTCTAACATATATTCCAAACATATATTGCAGGAAGCACATATCTTATTGGATACTGCCGAAACATTAATATGTTTGTTTTATATGAACATATTATATGTTTGGAAGCATTTTGAGCCCAAAAATATTATATGCTTGGAAGAATTTTCTCCCAAAGAAGATTGTGCTCATTCCCTCACATAATTTTCACTTCCACGAAATTTTTAGTTCTTGGCACAGTTTTCTGTAATACAAATAATGTTGAAGAAATTATTCAATTTTATAAATGTTTTAAATTTTACCTTTCGCCTGGACGGAGAATCGAACCGAGGACCATACAGTTTGTAAGCCAACACACTAGTCTCTAGTAGACAATTATCGTTATAAGTTACATTGATATAGCATAGTTTGCAGCGCGCACGAGCCCATGCATACATAACATTATTTAACAGAAACATACATTTGTTGGCCTCGTGTAGAAGTGGTTAGCTTGTCTACCTTGCATGCAAAGGGTCGTGGGTTCATTCCCTGCTCCGACCGAACACCAATTCTTTTTTAATTTACACATTTATATTTATACTATATTAAATTTTTATAATGAAATTTCGAAATGTGGGTTATTAAAGATTTACAGTCAGAAACCGTGCTTAATATAAATGAAATGGACTGAGCTTTTGGATAACATATTATTTTTTTTATTGCACAAATAAAAATTTTGTAACAAAAAACTATTTTTGGTATAAAAGTTTGAAATTTTAGAAGGAATTCAAAAACTCTAACATTTGCTCTTCCATGAGGCTCTGTAACCCAAATTTGGGGTTTATGTATAAATAATTATGAATCGTAATGGGCCAGTTTTTGCATTTTTTTTATACCCTCCACCATAGGATGGGGGTATATTAACTTTGTCATTCCGTTTGTAACACATCGAAATATTGCTCTAAGACCCCATAAAGTATATATATTCTGGGTCGTGGTGAAATTCTGGGTCGATCTGAGCATGTCCGTCCGCCCGTCTACCTCGTCCTCTCTCCTCGGCACCATGAATGCTTACAATATGTACTTATGAACCATAAAGGATATGCTGGTAACAAGTATGCTGACACTTCAAATGCACTAAAGGCAATTGTTAATTTTATAGAGCGAGTTGCTTTTAGTATCGTTGCCGGAGTAGGATCTATTGCAACATCATTATTGTTGCCACTCGAATAGAGTCTAATATAATTTAATGATGACAAAGGCTTTTCATTTGATATATATTTATATACACTACATATATATGAGAGCTCGGTGAGCAGCCTTGTGTGTCTTGGATGTTACCAAGATGGTTAAATATATCCCAGCAAAACATGTAGCCACAAAAAGCTATGAAAATGTTCATCTTGGACACGGATATGGTGCAAAGTCGGATCAGAAGCAATGCATTTCATATGGGATTGTCATAGGGCGCAAATAGTCTTCTTCAGCATTTGGTGCATTTTATTATTAAAAAATCCAAAAAAAAAAAACAAAGTATACTACGGCCGTAAGTTCGGCCAGGCCGAAGCTTGATGTACCCTCCATTCATGGATTGCAGTAGAAACTTCTTCTAAACACTGCATCCACAATCTAATTACTTACTTAAGTTGCGGTAAACGCTTGCAGAATGGCAGTATCTTAAAAACCTCCTAACACCAATCTTCTAAATTGTATGTAAGTCCATACGAGGTTATATATTGAAATCAAAAAAAGATAGATTCCAATACGTATATAATTCAGGTTTACAAAGTAGACATAAAAATTTTGACAAAAATTTTCTATAGAAATAAAAATGTTCAATAAAATTTTCTATAGGAAATAAAATGTTCATAAAATTTTCTATAGAAATAAACTTTTTGCAACAAAATTTTCTAATAGAAATAAAATCTTGGCTCGAGTGGCAACCGTCATGATATGAACGCGAATACAATTTGAAACAAAAAATTTTTAATAGAAATAAAAATTTTGACAATGATGAAATTATTATGACCGAATAAAATTATTAACAAAATTTTCTCTAGAAATAAAATTTTGATAAAATTTTCTATAAGAAATAAAATGTTTTGACAAAATTTTCTATAAAAAAAAATTTTGGTAGACTAATTTTTGGCATCTAAGTGGCAACCAATGATTTATGAACCGATATTGGACGCAATTTGTTGTGTGATTGGACTAATATTTTGGTATGGTTGTTAGCGACCAAATATACTAACATATACATATTTTTGAAGCCGGATCGGATGAATTTTGCTCTCAAGAGGTTCCGGAGGTCAATTGGAGACGTTTTATATGGGGGCTAATATACTAGATTAATGGAACCGATATGGACCGATATGGACCAATTCTGGGCACGGTTTGTTAAAGATCATATACTAACACCATTGTTCTCAGAATTTACAACCGATTGGGTGAAATTTTGTTCTGCTTGGAACGACTTCGGAAATCCAAATCTTGGAGATAACGTTTATATGGGGTTATATATATTATGGGACGTGTGGACCAATTTTGCAGGTTTTTAAGACCATATAACGAACATCATGGTAACCGATTTTCTGCCGGATCGGGATGAAATTTGCTTCTTCTTTGAGGGCCTCCGGCAAGCCAATCTGGGGATACGTTTATATGGGGGCCTATATATAATTATGACCGATGTTGGACAAATTTTTGGCGTGGTTTGTTAGAGACGCATATACTAACACCATATAACCAAATTTCAGGCCGGAATCGGATGAAAATATGCTTCTCTTAGAGGCTCCACAAAGGACAAATTGGGAGTCGTTTAAATGGGGGCTATATATACATTAAGGACGATATGGACTCAATTTTTTTGCGATGGTTGTTAGAGACTCATAATACCAACATCATGTAGCCAATATTTTAACGCCGGATCGATGAAAATTTTCTTCTCTTGAAGGCTCCGCAAGCCAAATCTGGGGATCGTTATTATATGTGGCTATATATAATTATGGACCGATGTGGAACCAATTTGTTTGCATGGTTTGTGTAACGACCAATATATCTAACACCATGTATCAAATTTCATGCCCGGATGCGGATGAAATATCTTCTGTTAGAGGCTCCAGTCCAAGCCAATGATCTTGAGGGTCGCCCTTTATATGGTGGCTATGACGTAAGAGGGACCGAATGGCCCTATTTTTCAATACATCCGATCCTACATTCGAATAACAATCGCTTGACTTGGGTGGACAAGTTCAATAGTCGAGGCTTGTGTTTCGTGTCAGGAAGTTTAGCGTGTTTCAGGACACCAGACGGGGACGGACGGAAGCGGACGGACGGAACATGCTGTAGATCGACTCAGAATTTCACCCACGACGCCGAATATATATACTTTATGGGGTTTAGAGCCAATATTCTTTGTTAGAAACGGAATGAGCAAAGTTAATATACCCCCATCCTATGATAGGAGGGTATAAAACATCTAAATTATTATAGGTACGTAAAGGCTGATTGTTTAACTGCGCTTTACAATGCGTCCATGCCACTAGTCCATTTTGCATATTTCCTTGCAATCAAGTTTCGGCCCAGTTTCTCCTACGAATAGAATGCCTTGCATGTTGCCTCTCCCGTTCGGATGAACATTTGATCTTGCCAACACTGAAAAAAAGGCATGCCCGGTTCGAAGAATTTTGTTCTTTAACTTTAAAAATTTTGGTATTGATTCCGAGCCAAAGAGGCGGGAATACAGTAAGAATACTTTAAGACACAATTCTCGGTTTAGCATTGTGGTTTTGTGTATTTGTTCTAGGAAGAAAATTTTAAATTTTTCGCTTTTCAGCTTTTTTTTTCAATATGCTATCAAAGTCCTTTAAAAACGTAGTTAACGACAACTTTATTTTCAAAATTAGACTCGACTTCCAGTAGTAATTAGCTAAGGTTCAAGTAAAAAAGCGTTTTAAAATAAATTGTTGAAAACATGTCCTATGTATGACGATTTTATGCTTTGTAGTCAAGATGCAAAAAGACAACAATATTAAAGACAATTTCATGTAAATTTAAAGAATTTTTTCTGAAGTTATTAAAGTCAAGTTGACCTTGCCCTAACATTTTTTTCTTATCATGGTTATTGATACCCAATTTTAAGTGAAGATCACTTAATTATAAGGATAATAGCTTCATTGAAAGTTTATGAGCGTTTTGGACCAAGGAAAAGAACTTTATATTAGTAAATGCGTTTTATCTATGCTAGCAAATTTGCATATTCGTATTTTAAAAGACCTGAAAATCTTTGTGACCCCACGATCGCAAATATTTTTTTCAGTGCACCGAGGATTCGCAAGCACCAATGCTGGGTATGAGGTTTTATATAAGAACTATATGTAATTATGGATTTTTTTATTACAGTCCTATAGATTAACGTGATCTTACAGACTAAATAATAATGTTATGTTACATATGCGATGTCTCCATTCCAATACCTAAGTCGATAACCAATGTATTAGGCCGCTAAGTTCGGCCAGGCTGAATCTATGTACCACCTCGCACATGGAATTGGTAGAAACTTCTACGAAGCTGTCATCACCAATCGGAATTAATTGGGATTGCTGGTAATCTTAAAACTTCTTAACGCCGTCCTCGCTTACGGTTCTAAGTGTGAGTTGTCATACGTGGTAATATATTAGACAAAAAAGCATGTATAGGTAAGTCTTCAAATAATTAACGAACCAATTTATGATGGACTTTTGCACGGTCGGGGTCGCTTATATTGTGGGCTATATACAATTATGAACTTGATATTGGACCCATTTTTGTGTTGATTGGAAATCGATTGTATCGTGAGGGATATATATAACTATAGACCGAAATGGACGCTAGTGTTAGGCGCATGGTTTGTTATAACGGCGCATAATACATCAGGCACATACAGCACAATGTCACGCAAATTTCTAAACTGACTCGAATGAAATTGCTTCCCTCCAAGAGGCTCCGAAACCGAAATTCGGATCGGTTTATATGGGCGGCTATATATGAATTTATGGACCTAATATGGAAGGCACTTTTTGTTTGGTTAATATGCATATACTACCACCACCATTACCAAATTTTCAACCAAGATCGGCATGAACTGTTGCTTCTCAAAAGGCCACCGGGGAGGTCAAATCTGGGGATCGGTTTATATGGGAGCTAACACGTTTAGAAATTATGTTTTCATATGTTCCGGATATAAACAAAATGTGTTTCGGGCACATATTTAAAAACACAAATATATTAAGTGGCAAACATGATGTTTCATCAAACCTACACTAAATGTTTGGGCAACTGAATGTTTTCATAAAAATATATGTGTGAATGGCAAACATGTATAAATTTACAAATTTCGACTAAACATACATATTTGTGATATTTTTATTCAGAGAGCGAGCCAGAGAGGAGTAATCAGAGAAAGAAACTAGAAGATGGAACCGGAGATTGAGTGGCGCGATCATAAAATATATCAACATAACAGCGAAAGAAATCAAAAGAGACAATTTCTGTGAAACCGGGCTTGTATTTTTGTTTCAGAAAACTGTTTTTATGACTAAGGCAAAGGCAATTTGATATGCCTTAAGTTTAAATATTATTATTTAATTTGAATAAGAGAATGGACATTTCGAACCAAGAGAATAGACATTTGAAAAAAGCTTGGTGTTTTCCGCCTTGAGAGGCAGCATTTTCTGTATGTGTGGACATGTGTTTTGTTTATCGATTTTGGCAATATGGGCACAATTCTCTCTTTTCTTACGGTTCGTTAAAAGAAAATGAGGGGTCTTCACTAAAAATAACGGAAAGGGCATCATATCTTTTTTAGAGTTGGGACGTATATGAATATAGGAGGAAATAGTGAAAAATTAACACACCGCTCAACATGTATAAAAACGAAAGTTTAGTTCCTTTTATAATAAGTAGTTCCAAGAGGAGTTGACGACAACCGTTAAGGTATAAAAGCGGGGGCATTAAGTTTCGAAGTTTGCAGTAAAACAATTTAAAAAAGTTATTTCTTAAGAATGATTATTTAAAAAAATAAAAGGCATTTTAGGACCGATGGTGTTAAATGCTAGTAAAAAACTGGCTCACGCCTAATAATTATATTTTATATTATAAAATTATATTATGTATGTTATACTCGACTCCCGTTCTTCTTTTTGTAAGTTTTGAATTCCTTACCAAAATTTTAAAGTTTTGTAAGCCAAAACAGTTTTTTGTTAGCAAAATAGTTATTTTTTTTTGGCAAATAAAAAATAATATTTTAATCGCAAAAATCAGTTCTAATTCGTTTATATCAAGCACATGGTTTAATGACTATTAAATCTTTAATAACGCCACATTTTTCGAAGTTTTAATTATAAATAAATTTAATATAGTAATAAAAATAAATTGTAAATTAAATAAAAAGAACAACAAAAAAAGTGTTCGGTCGGAGGCAGGGATTGAACCGCTACGACCCTTTGGCATGCTAAAGGCGAGACATGCTAGCCAACTGCTGCAACGATGGCAAACAAATGTATGTTTCTAGTTAAATAAGTAATGTTTTGGCATGGGCTCGCGGCGCTGTAAACTATGTTATATAAAATGTAACTTTATAACGATATAATTATCTGCTGTGAAACGCATGAAGCAGCTACGGTAGGCCCAGTGGATAGGTGTTGTTTCTTTACAAACTGTATAGGTGACTGCGGTTTCGATATCTACGTGCAGGCGAAAGGTAAAAAATTAAAAAAAAAATAAAAAAGTGAAATAATTTCTTCAACATTATTTGTATTACAGAAAAAGGTGGCCAGAATTAAAATATTTCGTGAAGTGAAAATAATAACGAGTATGTTTAGTGGAATGAGCCACAATCGGTCTTTGGGAAAAATTCTTCCAAGCCATATAATATTTTGGGCTCGCAAAATGTTTCCAAACAATATAGATATGTTCACATAAAACAAAGCATATTAATGTTTCGGCAGTATCGCAATAATTATATGTGCCTTCCTGCAAAAATAATGTTTTGGAAACATAATGTTAAAGAGGGCGATTTTTTTTGAGGGTGTAATATATGCCTTATGGAACTTGATTATGAACCAATTTTTGCATGGTTTGTTAGGATGATTCGCATATACATAGCACACAATGTACCAATATTTCAACTGTACTGCGGATATGAAAATTTGCTCTCCATTAGAGGCTCCGGAAGCCAAATCGTCGGGATCGGTTTTATGGGGCTTATAATATAATTATGGACAGATGTGGAGCACTATTTTGCTATGTTAAAACATATACTAACCACACAATGTACACAAACTTTTCAGCCGGATCGGAGAAATTTGGCTTTTCTTAGAGGATCGGCAAGCCAAAATTTGGGCGGTCCGTTATATGGGGGCTTTTAACGTAAAAGTGGCCGATATGGCCCATTTGCAATACGAATCCGACCGAACATACAATAACAACTACTTGTGCCAAAGTATTCAAAGTCGCAATAGCCTTGTGTCCGTCGAAGTTAGCCAGTGATTATCAACAGACGGACGGACGGACATGCTCAGAATCGACTCAGAATTTTCACCACGACAGAATATATTGATACATTATGGAGTCTTAGAGCAAATATTTCGAATGGTTTAACAAAACGGGATATGACAAAAGTTAATTATACCCCCATTCCTTTTGTGAGGGTTTTAAAAAAAAAATATAAAAAAAAAAAGGTTTTTTTTGGGGGTGTTTACAGGAAACAATTTCCAAAGTTTTTTTCAGGCAATTTCTCAAAAACCTTATTTACAAGATATCATTCACTTTTTTCGGTCTTAAAGCTTCAGTGTTTATTGTAGATTTTTTTTTAGTAATGTACCAATTCAAAATAGTGATAATAGAACATGGCTAAAAAAATGACTTAGACGCACTTATGAGCTGAACAAAGCTTTTTGTCCATTTTGTGGGTTGGGAAATTTTTTAAACTTGAGTCACAGGCCTATGTTCAATATTAAACCATAACTTTTTGATAGAAAGTGTCGCAATAAATTCGAAACTTTTGACAGATACAATTCACATCAATCCGAATTAATAAAACAATGAACCTTCATCATCATCTGGAATGAGGAATATCGATATAAACATGCTATTTTTGGACTTACCTAAGATGTTTAGAAATAGTATTAAATTTGACCGTTTCAAGAGTATCTTTATATTCAATATATCCATTGATGAGAAAGTGTTTATTAAAGATTGCAAACATAGGCGGCGTAGTATATATATTTGCATACACTCAAACATTGTTTACTTGATTTTGGACGCTTCCCTTAAGGATTTGGTATTGATTCCGAAGGCCAAAAGATAGCAAGCTTTCTTTAATAATAAAGAATTTTTTAGCGACCTAATCTGGACTTATAATCTACACCCTTCAAAAAAATCGGCCTTACTCTAACATATATTCCAAACATATTTATGCAGGAAGCACATATCTTATTGGAATACTGCCGAAACATTAAATTAGTGTTTGTTTTATATGAACATATTATATGTTTGGAAGCATTTTGAGCCGCAAAAATATTATATGCTGGAAGAATTTTCTCTCCAAAGAAGATTGTGCTCATTTTCCCTCACATAATTTTCCTTTCAGAAAATTTTTTAGTTCTTGGCACGCAGTTTTCTGTAATACAAAATAATGTTGAAGAAATTATTCAATTTTATAAAATGTTTTTAAATTTTAGCCATTTCGGCCTGGACGGAGAATTGCGAACCGAGGACCATACAGTTTTGTAAGCCAACACACCTAGTCTCTAGTAGACAATTATCGTTATTTCATTGATATAGCATATAGTTTGCAGCCGCGCGACGAAGGCCCATGCAACTAAACATTATTTAACAGAAACATAACATTTGTTGGCCTCGTGTAGAAGTTGGTTAGCTTGTCTACCTTGCAATGCTAAAGGGTCGTGGTTCCATTCCCGTGGCTCCCGACCGAACACCAATTCTTTTTTAATTTACACATTTATATTTATACTAGCTATTTAAATTTTTATAATGAATTTTCCGAAATTGGAATAAGATTTACAGTCAGAAACGAGTGGCTATAATATAAATGAAATGGACTTGAAGCTTTTGATAAACATAGTTATTTTTTTTTATTGCACAAATAAAAATTTTGGTAACAAAAAACTAATTTTTGGTTATAAAAAGTTTGAATTTTAGAAGGAATTCAAAAAACTCTAACATGTTGCTCTTCCATTTGAGGCTCTGTAACCCAAATTTGGGGTTTATGTATAAATAATATGATCGTAATGGGCCAGTTTTTGCATTTTTTCTTATACCTCCACCATAGGATGGGGCATATATTAACTTTATCATTCCGTTTTGTAAGCAATCGAAATATTGCTCTAAGACCCCATAAAAGTAATATATATTCTGGGTCGTGGTGCAAATTCTTGGTCGATCTGAGCATGTTCGTCCGCGCCCGTCTTTGAAATTCAACGCTAAAGCTCGAACGAAACAAGCTAATCGACTTGAAACTTAGGCACAAGTAGTTGTTTTGTTAATGTAAGTCGATGGTGTTGCAAATGGGCCATATCGGTCGCACTTTTAACGTATAGCCCCTATATAAACGGACCCTCAGATTTGCGGTTTTCTAACAGAATCATATTTCCAATCGCGATCCGGCTGAATTTACTGGTTTGGTATGTGGTCTCTAAACAACGCATGGCAAAAACTGGTCCACCATCGGTTGCCATAATTATAATATAGAGCCCCCATATAAACCGCATTCCCGAAGATTTGGCTTGCGGAAAGCCCAAGAGAAGCAAATTTCTTCCGATTCGGCTGAAATTTTGGTACATGATGTTGGTTAAAAAAAAATATGTGCGTCTCTAAAAACAATGCAAAAATTGGTCCATTTCGGTCCATATTAAATATTAGCCCCCAGTAATAAACCGTTCTCCAGATTTGACATAGGGAGCCTTCTTGGAGGCAGCAAAAATTCATTCGATCCGGTTCAAATGTTGGAACGTTGGTGCTTAAATAGTATATAGTTTCTAACATCCATGCAGAAATTTAGTCACATCGGTTCACAAATTATATCTATAGCCGCGCACATATAAACCGATCCGCCAGATTTGCGCTTGCCGGATGCCTCTAAGAGAAGTAAATTTCATCCGATCCGGTTGAAATTTGGAACATGGTGTTAGTATATTGGTCTCGTAAACAACGCTGCCCAGATTGGTCATATTCGGCAAAATTAAATTATATTAGCCCCGCATATTAAACCGTTCCTCCAGATTTTTTGACCTCCGGCAGCTTGTGGAAGAGCAAAATTCATACCGACTTCGGTTGAAATTTGTACGTGGTGTTAGTAAGGGTGATACGGTCCAAAATTTTGTCAAGGAAAACGCGTTTAGTAAATTCGGTGGCAAATCGTTTTATTTAAAAAATTTATATTAAATTTCTTTTTTCAAGTTCAATATAGTAATTAAAATTCAGTGAAAAATATTCAGTTAGCTTTCGCTTTTCCAATCCCGAATTGCCGGGCGCCTCACGCTTGACACTGGCCATCAGATTTTGCTACAGCCACCTTGTTCCACCTTCTTCGCCGCAGAAAAGCCAGTTTGGTCGCTTGAACTGCCTTGCTCGTTTCCCTTTACAAGTTTTCTTGGTCTTCTTAGGTTCCGTTTGAACAATAAGCCAGTAATTTTCAATTGGGCGGAGCTGCTGGCGTGTTGGGAGAAGGTTCTTGTCGCATTGGGAAACACCCTGCGACGTTGTTGCAGAGCGAGTACCACTCCACTGGCGTCTATTTTACCGTAAATGGCAGGATGCCAAATCGCGGCCCAAACAGTTACGCAAACAAACGCGTGTTTCTTCAGGAAAGGCTAGCAGACGTTTCACGTAATTTCTTTCACGGTAAAATTTCTTGGTTGACAGTCCGGAAGCTATTTGAAAATTTTTTTATGGCTGCTTTTCAAGCCACAAGCGTACAGATGGCTGCCAAACCAGATATTTCTTTGCGAACTTTGACAGTTTTAAATGTCTTGAAAAATATCTGGCGCTACCTTTCCCCTTCTTTTGCCGCTTATTTAAAAAACTCACTTGTCCCGGAAGCTGCTTGGAGTCGGCTTGACGGTATGATATACGTCGTCCATTACCACGCAGTCAAAACTTCTGTCAGCATCGTCGGGATCGCGCTTATTGGCGCGTCGTAATTTTGTTTAATCATCGCGATTTGGAGTCATACCTTGCTTGTAAGTCGATAGTCCGGCTTCGCTTTTTGGCTCGATTGCAAGGTTGTTAGACAATACACTAGCCTTATTTGCGGCCATCTCGGAGAGATGAGGTTAGGAGTTTCGCTTGAAACTACCGGACACTTCTCTTGTCATAATCAGACGGCTTCGGTTTTGCGATTTCCGCCCGAATCCAGACTTTCCTGCTGTCGACAAATTGTTCGCTCCAAACACTTTAATTTAGCATTTGTATACGGTTGATTTGGCGAAACTTTTTTAGCGATTTTGCCTGCTTTGTCCGTGCGAAGTAAGCTCGGATTTTCGCGGATGCGCGAGCAAAATTTTGATAGCGCTGCCTCTTTCTTGCTTGAGCGGCATTTTGACAACGAATGAGTGAATTCCAAAATCAATAATGGGAGCAACATTCTACACACACAGCACCTTCAAAATGAGGGGTGTTCAGCGTTTTTTAATGCAAAATTTGAAAGAAATACGTCAAGTTTTATCATTGATCAAAATTTTGACCGTATCACCTTTAGTATTGGTCTCTAACAACGATGCAGGAATGGATCCATATCGCGTCCATAAATTATATGTAGCCGCCATATAAAGGAATCCCAGATGACGTCCGGATGCCTCCTTGTAGAGCAAATTCATACGAATTCACGGTTTGAAATTTGTGACGTGGTTTTATTATTATTGGCGCCAAACTCCCATGCAAAAAATTCGGTCGAATTGATCCAATAATATATAGAGCCTCATAATAAGCGACGCCCCATATTTCAATTCTGGCCTCTCTAAGTAGCCGTAATTATTTGTAGACTTACCTATATACAGCCTTTTTTGTGTAATATATACCATCATATGGACAAGAGACGATGTTAAGAATTTTATAGATATCCTTACATCGGTAAGTATTACACAACCGCAAGTAATTCGATTATAGATGACAGTCTTCGGTAGGAGTTTCCTATGGAAATCCATGGGTGAGGATACATAAGATTCCGGCCTGACCGAAAACTTACGGTCGTAATACTTGTTGTTTTTTTTAACAATGATATATAAACTTTCTTTTAATTAAAATTTCATTATTTTGAATTTATTCATAGTATTGTGTAAATTGCGCATCCTAAAATGTAGGTTTCGTAATCTTTAATACCACGTAAATATGTTTTTTGGAATTCTGTAAAATTGGGCACTACAAAGTAGTGCCTAACAGTAATATCGCCATAATTTTAGTGTTCCAATATAAATTATTTTTTTTGTTGTGTTTCCTCAAAAAGGACATATCCTTTGCAAAAGTGTAAAAAACGATTTCTTTTTTAATAGAAAATTGCCCTTATCAATTTTGGAGGAAACTAAGCTAAAACTTACAAATTATTTCGTAGTGAGATTTGTTTGTTCTGGGTAACTAAAATAAAAAAATTTCAATTTATCAAATTTTTCATTGAAGAAAGCTTAGAGATACACGATACTGCAATTTAAATGTAAACGAACGCTAATAAAATTAAGCTGACAAAAAGTTAGTCATACTTAATTTGCATAGTAATAGCTATTTCTGAGAAAGTAGTATCTAGAAGTGGTTCAAATTCAAAATTGTCATTATTTTCCGGAAATTGGAGCAAATGCTCTTTTTAATAAGCCTTCACGCAATAAAATATCACTTCGCATGTTGTAACGATCATAAGTTTATATACGATAAATATAAGTGCATGTGTTGCATGTGCTTGAAAAAATTGTCGAAGCACTTTAGCACAACTCTGGTTGAGGTATCTCCAGAAAGCATGAAGCAGGAAGTTCTTTAAATTCAAGATTGATTATAAACTCGCTATTTCTTAATTTTTAATGCGTAAATTTAATTTTTTGTTTAAATTAGGTTAAAAACAGAGTAAACATTAACAAAATTGTACCTACTATGAAGCGTTAGAATGTATTAAAAATCATAAAAAAAAATTATAAAAATTATGTATTTAGGCAAAATATCGTAAAATTTTTTAATTCACATGCCAAAACAATGAATTCGTTCGGATCACACCTAAAAGATGTTGATGCAAATTCAGGTGCATACGGCTTGTTTAAATGGTGGACATCCAGGGCCGTCTTTAAAAACCTTTTAGAGGCCCTGGGCATATTAGTATAATGGGCCCTTTAGCGACTTTGACAGAAGCATTATTTATTAATTAAATGATGAAGGACAACAAAAAATTGTCGAAACGTTGGGAACATGCAAAAAATAAGTATTCTTATTTGCGGAAAAACAACCTTAAGTTTGATAGGCTTAATCGCATATGGGAAAATTTAGGAGAACATTTAATTTTGTTATTAATAAACAAAAACAACAAAAATAGATAAATGAGGTATTTTATTTGCTTACTCGCATTAAGCGAATGATAAATGTAAATATTTGCCACAAACGTTAACTCGCCCTTAGCATTCACAGATTAGTGATTATAAATCTTTTAAGAAATTCAATTATATTGGAATTCAAAAATTTCAGTTTTATTAAATTACTTGTTTGTAAAAAAAGTAAAAAAAAAAAAATTGGGGAGCAAAGGTAGAAATTAACAAGTAAGGAAAGTCTAAAGTCGGACGGTGCCGACAATATTATACCCTGCATACCACTTTTGTAGATACTAAATTTTCGATACCATATCAAGCATGCCGTCCAAATTGTGTTGGGGGCTATATATAAAGGTTGTCCCACACGATGAAAAGACTGTTTTTCATATGTTTGGCTATAAACATTATATGTTTGGAACACAGTAAATTTTTAAACACTAATATTTTTTGAGTGCAAGCATATTAATGTTCATAAACTAGCATAACATGTTTTGGGACATATATGTTAATATGTTAGAACATATTATGTTTGGGAGCATAAAAATGTTTGTAAATATAATATGGCTTGGATGGCAAACATATATTAATTTAGAATAGCCTATAAAACATATATGCTGTTTAGTAGCTGGCTTGGAGCGCTTTTAACCAGGGAGCGATATTAAGATTAAAGTTCGTGGTTGTTGCTTGTTTATTACAAAATTAACATTTTATTTTTCCCTTGGGCATTGATGCAGCTACTTCTTTGATCCTTACAAACTGTGTGGGTCCGCTGTTCGGAATCCCCGCAGTCGCGAAAAGGGTAAAATTAAAAATAAAAAAATCATGACAATTAGAATAATTTCTTCTAACAATGTTTGTAATTACAGAAAAAAGGTGCTAAAGACTAATAAAAAATCTGCGTGGAAGTGAGAAGATTGTGGGGGAATATAAATTGGGCATGAAACAAAATTTTGAGCATGTCAGAAGTCGAAAACCTATGTGTTAGCACCTTATATTACCTGTTTTAATTTTCATGAATTCATTATGAATTGGTAAATATATAAAAAAAATAAAATTTTGAGCACAACTATTGATTTGGGAAATTTTTTTAAGCATATAATATTTTTGGGTGCAAAAATGCTTCCAAACATATTATATGTTCACGATAATAACATAGTTGTTTTTTTTGGAGACAACAATTAAGTGAATTTGGATGCAAAAATACAAAATGTTTGGAAACTTAGACTACGCCAAACAATATATTGTTTAGACCAATATGCTTTCAAAACATATTATATATTGGAAGAAGAAAATCATAACATTAAAATGTTTGGGCAATAACCCAAAAATGTTATATGCTTGAAGCAAAAATATGTTGGAGAGTAATATGTTACAGAAGCGAATTTTGTGAGGCCGTGCAAATACATTAACATGTTAAATATCAACATCGATCTGGAAAGAATTTTGATAGACTATCTACAAAATCTAATAGACTCAAAAATTTAAGTCGGTGCTAAATACACAGGAGTCGAACACAATGTTAGTAAAAAACCAGTAAGGAAAGTCTAAAGTCCGGGCGGGGCCGACTATATTATACCCTGGGCACCACTTTGTAGGATCTTAAATTTTCGATAAGCATATCGAAACATCCGTCAAATGTGCTTGGGGCTATATATAAAGGTTTGTCCCAAAATACATACATTTAAATTCACTCGATCTGGAACAGAATTTATAGACTTGCTAGCAAAATCTATAAGACTTTCAAAATTTTAAGATCGGCTAATGCAGACTAGGGTGGAACACAATGTTAGTAAAAAAATTATGGAAAACATTTAAAATCTGGAGCAATTTTAATTAAAACTTCGCAAAAGTTTATTTTATGAATTTATCGCTCCGATATAATATGCAATTCGAAGTTAAAGGAAAAATAGTCATTTTTTACAACTTTTCGAAGTAAACAGTGGCGATTTTACATGGAAAATGTTGGTATTTGACCATTTTTTGTTCGAAATCAGAAAAAACATATATATGGGAGCTATATCTATCTGGAACCGAATTTCAACCAAATTTGGCAGCGCATCAGCAACAATGGCTAATTCAACCCCTTGTCAAAATTTCAAACATAAATCGGAGTTAAAAATTGGGCCTCTATGGTCATAATGAGTGTAAATCGGGCAAAGGCTATAATATGGGAAGCTATATCAAATCTGAACCGAATTTCAAGCCAAATTTGGCACGCATAGCTTACAATGCTAAATTCTACTTCCCCTGTGCAAAATTTCAACTAAATCGGAGCATAAAATTGCACTCCTGTGGTTCAAATATGAGTGTAAAATCGGGCGAAAGCTATATATGGAAGCTATATCTAAATCTGACGGCGATTTCCAACGCAAATTTGGCACGCTAGCTTTCAAATGCTAATTCACTTCCCCTGTGCAATAATGTCAAACTAAAATTCGGAGTAAAAAAATTGCCTCTGTTGGTCACATGAGTGTAAATCGGGCGAAAGCTATATATGGGAGCTATATGCAAATCTGAAAAAATCCGATTTGGCTGATGAATTTTGCAAAGTTTTTCGAGGACTCATAAAGTATTTCAGATTAACGGAATTTAGGAAGATCGGTTGATATACACGCCAAATTATGACCAGATCGTGAAAATTATATTATGGCAGCTATACTTTAAAATCTGAACGCGATGTTTTTCGCAAAAATCAATAGGATGCGTCCTTTGAGCGCGAAACAGGACCCTTATACCAAAATTTTAGGAACAATCCGACTAAAACCGGCGAGCTGTACTTTGCACATAAAAATACATCAACAGACAGACACGACGGACAGACAGACACGTACAGACAGACAGACAGACAGACGGACAGACAGACCAGAACGGACATTCGCTAATCGACTCAGATTTAATTCCTAAGAACGAATGGGCGGTGGTACTAAAAGCGATGGTCTGACAGACTTTTTTTCCTTCTTGGCGTTACATACAAAATGCACAAATTGTAAATAATAATTCGATCTATTGGTTGATGGCACTTTTAAAACCGGGCAACTGTAAACGGTAAAAAAAAAATCGATTAGAAATACGCTGGACAGAGGCAGAGCAACTTTAAAAACGACTTACATCTCTTAACATCTTTTTACGAACACTAATCAATCTTTTCTCATGAACATCAGAAGTTGGCGTTAGGGGGAACTGGCATCAGAGTTTGCCGTCTAATTTATGTCGTTTGAAGAGGAACCCTTTTCCAGATTTGTTAGACAGGCCAAAATCGTTTGTTTAGGTTAAAGTGGCAGCCCGATAAAGTTTCAGGCTTCACTTAGACTAATTCAGTCCATTGTGATAAGGCATATCCGTTAGTCACTTTCTTAAATTCCTTTGCCTTTTTAGCACATCACATCCCAGAAAAAAAAAAATTGAAAGTACTTTCTAAGAGCACTAACTGTATTAAAAAGCAGGACTTTCAAAAAATGTCCTCGCAATAAGATGTTCTTTAATATTTAACTGCTCAGGAAGTTTCTTTCAAAACTCAATTTTTTAAACGATCGCTTTTTTGCATATTTTTAAAGGGTAATTGAGCCTTTGTTTGTTCAAAGATAGGTTAAAAACAGAGTAAGTGATTAATAAAAAGAAAAAATTATTTAAATTTTGTCAGATAGAAAAATAGCTATATACAGTCTAATAAAAATTGAGAATTTTTGGGAATATTTGAGGGTCGAAAGTTTCGAAGCAAGGTTAGAATGCATTAAAAATCATAAAAAAAATAATTGTTTTTGTCAAAATAACATATTAGCATTTTTTTAATATTACATCCAAAAACACTGAATTCGGATCCAACACGCTTAAGATAAGTGAAAGGCTAAACGCAGTGCAGCTGCTGTGGAAAATGGTGGACATCCGTCCTAATGACAAGCCCATGTTAAATTGCATTCGCTCTGTGCCAATTTTTTCAAGCGACACTTCCGGATCCAAAAAAACAACATTTTTACTACTTTTTGGGCGATCGCTATTTTTGCTGGGATTCTATGGACATCAGGCGACCTCCTAATCTTATATCTCTCTTGAAGGCATATGTAACTTCTCAGCATCATTTTTAATTCTTTTTAGTTTGGAGAAGGAACTTTCCCACCACTGCAGTTAGTAAGCATCATGCTTAAAAAAGATTGCTCATTGCGATTTCTAACATTTTGAAAATGTGTCGTCAATGTTGTTGTTCTTTAAAGATATATTGATATATTTTAAGCATAGAAAAATTAGTTACCATCGTTTTCACTGTCCCAGCAATTTTCAAGTAATTCCTGTGAAATGCAAACATTTCCATGCTAACTCATTAT
>PGFW01016006.1:2083-13759 GCA_003123925.1 Haematobia irritans | reverse complement strand
AATTTTCTTTAGAAATGAATCTTTGACAAAATTTGTTCTGTAGAAATAAAATTTTTCTGTTAGAATAAAATGTTCCGAAAAAAATCTATTAAAATAAATATTTACTTATAACAAAAAAAAAAAAACTTCTATAAAGATAAAATTTGCGGCAATTTTTCTAAAAAATAAAATTTTCGAAAAATATCTAAAAGTATTGTTAATTAAAATAAAAAAAAAAAAATTTTCATATGAAATAAAGATTTTGTGTAATTTTTTTATAAACTAAAATTTTTAGAAAATTTTCTATGGAAATAAAATTATCTCGAAAATTTTTATATAGAAATAATTATATATGCAATTTTCCGAAAATGTTTCAATAAAAAATAGAAACTAAAATAAAATTTTTATAGGCAATAAAGGTTTCCATAGAATAACAAATTTTAGTTTTTTTTTGTTATATAAAGTTTTGCAAAATTTTTCTATAGAAATAAATTTTTCTGTAGGAATAACATTAACGAAATGTTTTCTATAAAAAATAATTCTTTTTTATACAAAAAAAATATCTATAAAAATCATTATCAAATTTTGCGAAATTTTCTAAAACATATATTTCGATGAAAATTGTCTACAATATTTTTTAAATTAAAACACATAAAATTTTCTATAGAAAATAAAATTTTTGCTTAACTTTTTTTATAAAAATAAAATTGTTGCGATAAGTTTCCTATTGGAACTATAATTTTTGCGAAAACTTTCTCATACTGAATAGTTTATACAATTTTTCCGAATGTTTTTAATAAGAAATAAAAATTGTTCGAAATTTTCTACAGAAATAAAACTTATTTTATAAGTCGAAAAAAAATTTAAAGTTTTGGGAAATTTTCCTGTAGAAATAAAAATTTGAGAAAATCTTTCTTAATATTCTTTAAAATCTTTTATTAAACTAAAATTTATGGTAGAAATTTTCTAATATGAAATAAAACGTTTCAAAAAGTTTTTTCTATTTAGATAAAATTGTTCCGAAAATTTTTTCGGACAAATAATTCCAGTAGAGAATTCAAATTTTCCGAGAAATTTTTATATAGGAAATAAATATTTTCGATAATTTTTCGAAATAAAATATAGAATTTATCGTAAAATTTTGCCGAAAATGTTCCATTAATTTAACAGAAATTAACATTTCAAAAAAATTCCTTTAATAAATAACAATTTGTCAAAAAAAAATCTACAGAATTTTTTTTGTTTTCAGCAAATCAATCTAAAAATAAAATGATCAGAAAAAATTTTGTATAGCAGACAACGTGTATCCTGAAATATCCATTTTTGTTTTTTTGAAAAAACATCAAGATGTTTCAATGAGTTTTTATGCGGAAATAATAATTGATAATAGTTTTTTTTGAGGTTTTTAAAAAATTACTTAAAACATTTAAATTGTTAATGTGAGCCAAATTTCTTTGAATTTAGAGAGTCGGTCTATTTTTATTTTCGTTCATATTTATCATCTTTCGTGATTGAAGCAATTTCAACATATTTATTTTTATGTTGGATATTATTTAGAAAGATTTGGGCAAACTTACAAATTTTTTCCGCTTTGGAAGCTATTTAAAAACAACTAGAAACCACTTCTACCCAGCAAAAAAAAGCATCGCCATAAAAGTGTTAAAATATTCTTTTTGGATAGGAAGTAGTGCAAAATTGTTCGCAGAAGCGATGATTTTTGAACATGGGCTTTCGTGCATAGACGGATGTACCATTTTCAACAGCCGTTGCACTGATTTGCATCACTTCTTAAGGTGTGATGCGAATCGCCAGTGATTTTGATGTGAATAAGAAATTTTGTGACTATTTTGGACGATAGTTGCACTGACATTTTGCATACCACTTCATAAGGGTGTGGATGCGAATCAGTGATTTGGAATGTGAATAAAGAAATTTTGTGATTATTTTGGCGATAGTTGCACTCGAATTTGCATCAACTTCTTAAGGGGTGACGCACGAAATCAGTGATCTTGGATGTGAATAAACGAAATTTTGTTAAAATATTTTGACGTAGTAAATTATTTTTAAATTTTTTTATGAATTTTAATGCATTATAAACGCTTGTCTGGAACGTTTGACATCAAATATTTTCCAAGGAAAGGACTTAGCATTTTTTTCGGCAAAATTTAAATAATTTGCACTATTTTATTAATTTTTAATCATGTTTTTTAACCATTAACAAACATTTAAATTTCCCATTAAAAATATGAAAAACGAATATGATTTACAATAAATAATTGGCTCAAATTAAAATTCCTGTGCATTTACAATAAAAACATCTTTTGGAGGATATTTTTTGGAAGTACTTTTTAAAGTTGTCTAAGAAGAACTTCCAAATTTTGTCTTGGCTGGGCTAGTTAAGCTTCCTTTAAGTAGCTATCACAACTGTCCTGACCTTTAATTTTCGTCTTTGAAAATATTTCTAGAAACATAATTCTAACAAATGTTTTTTCTTTTACCAATTCCCTCAAACTGTCTCCACATTAAAACTTTCCGCCAACTTGTACTTTAACAACAAAACAATTTTAATTAATTATAACTGAAATGATTTTATTAAACAATGTTACTGTTAACCACAGCATGAGCATGGAAATTGTGAATTCTGATCTCCTGCATTTTAGCTCACGCAACTTAATAGACCATTATCGTAAATCCCTCAAAGTTGCAATCACTTTTTTGACTAATTTAATTATCAAGGAGTAGAGTGGTGTAGTTTGATACAGTTTGTCGTGGATGTATGTAACGTGATTGTGGTTTTTTTCTCCCAATATCTGAAATGAGATGGCTACTCGTATGTTATGTGTTGTGTGTTATGTGTTTAGTTTGACTCTGAGTTGTGAGCTAACTCTGTGGTTTGACGAAGTTTTGATCCGTTGTCACGTGTTGTTGTACTGCTGCATTCTTACATATTTCCTTTGCATTTTATTTCTGTCTCCCTTGGTTTTTGTGTGATTATTTGGCTAATCACTGGCTGATCGTTGTGGTGAAACTTGCAGAGATATTTTGGGCGGGTCTTTTGCAGTTTTTGTGGCCAAAGTTAATCATGTTTTTATTTATCCACACATATTATACACGCAAAATCCATGAGGGATGCCAACTACACGGATATTGGGGTTATGAAATCTGTAGGGCAAATGAAAATGGAAAACAATATGAATATGAAAGGGCATTTCAATTGCTTTCTACAGATCTATTGACCGACATAGCAAGAGCTTGTCATCATGCAAAGTGAAGGAATATGGAACATATGGTATACTTTATGAATATTAGGGTGGAATGATTTTAACAGTCCAGACAATGGGCGAATAATTACCGTAAATTGCCTATCTCGACACTAAGAGTTTTAGCTTTATTACACAATTCTAGGTAGAATTATATTTATGATCTACCCACCTATTATACTATTTACAGCGTCGTGTCTTGCATGATCGCCACCTAATAAGTATAATGTAAGGCTTAAATTGTTTCAGTGTACTTGATCACAAAGATTTCCTTACGCACACTAATTACATGACAATCATTTGATTGGAAGGCCACTTAATTCCTTCTTTGTGACCCCACTTTGAAAATGTGACGTTCATAATTTACTTGGAAGTGGCTTTCGCCATATGCTGGCGGAAACAGCTCATATTTCGGAGAGCAATCATGTAATTTGTAAGTGGGGAGTATTGGATATAATTCTCTAATGAAAATTAAAATGTTAACATACAGATTTTCTATTAGAAGAAAAAATCTATGAAAATTATCAATAAAGAATCAGCAAGCAATCCTTAGAAAATTTAAAAAAATTGTATAGAAATGTTTGCTATAATTCTGAAAGAGGCCCAAAATATCTTTATTATAGAAATCAAATTCCCGAAAATATCCAATATTATATATCAATAAAAAATTTGTAAACCAATTAAAATTTTCTACAGAAATCAAGTTTTCGCGGAAAAAATTTCGGAAATTTTTTCTATAAAAATAAAATTTCGGTAAATTTTTTATAGCAATAATTTGTAAAATTGTCTATAGCAATCAAAATTTTCGCGAAAATTTTCTAATAGCAATAAAAATTTCGGAAATTTTTCTATAGCAATAGAAATTTTCCGGAAAATTTTCTATAGCAATCAAATTTTCGGAAATTATTCTATAGACATAAATTTCGGAAAATTTTTTATAGCCCATAAAATGTTCGGAAAATTTTGCTATCAGCAATTACAAATTTTCGGAAAATTTTTCTATAGCACTAATAGTTTTCGGAAAATTTTCTTGGGGGCAATAAATGTTCGGAAAAATTTTTCTATAAGCAATAAAATTTTTCCAAAAATTTCCGAAAATTTATTAGCCAGGAATATGCATTTTTCGTAAATTTTTCCTTCAAAAATAAAATTTTCGAATAAATTTTCTCATAGAAAAAAAATCCGAAAATTTTTTCTATAGAATCAAAGTATTCGCGAAAATTTTGCTATTGATAATAAAAGTTTTGCACATATATCCTATAGAAAAGAAATTTTCCAAAAATATCCTAATCAACAAAAATTTCCGAAAATTTCTACAGAAATCAAATTTCCGAAATGTTCCATAGAAAATAAAATTTTCGCAAAAATTGTATAGAACAAGTTTCCAGATTTTAGAAAAAAAATTTCTATGAGTAAATTTTACAAAATTTCTATAGAAATAAATTTTACACTAATTTTCATAGAATAAATTTGTGACAAAATTTCTATTAAGTAAATCAAATGTTTTGACCAAAATCTTTACGATATACAAATTTTAGCAAAATATTTCTATAGATAAAATTTTGACATAATTCTTATATGAAATAAATTTTGACAAATTTTAGAATAAAATTTGAAATTTCAATAGAAATACAAATTTTGACAAAATTTTCTGAATTGCGATATCATATTATGACAAAATTTCTATTTTGCAATAAAATTTTCTGGAAACATATTATTGCAATATGAAAATTTTGTTCCGAATGTTTGCAGTATTGCAAATAGAAAATTTTGCCAAAATTTTGTTAAAATTTATTTCTATAGAAAATTTTGTAAAATTTTATTTTATGTAGAAAATTTTTCAAAATTTTATTTCTATGAAAATTTTGTCAAAGATTTAATTTCTATAGAAAATTTTTTCAAAATTTTATTTCTATATTAAATTTTTGTCAAAATTTTATTTTCTATATGAAAATTTTAGAAAAAATTTCTAAAATTTTCTAATAGAATTTTGCAAATTTTATTCTATAGAAAATTTTCAAAATTTAATTCATAGAAAATTTTATTTCTTAAATTTAAAATTTATTTTCTATAGAAAAATTGTTCGCAAAATTTAAAAATATTCTATGAAAATTTTGTCAAAATTTATTTTCTATAGAAAATTTTTGTCAAAATTTCTTTTTATAGAAATTTTGTCAAAATTTTAATTTCTATAGAAAATTTTGTCAAATTTTATTTTATAGAAAATTTTGTCAAAATTTTATTTCTATGAAAATTTTGTCAAATTTATTTCTATAGATGAAAATTTTTTCAAATTTTATTTCTATAGAAAATTTTGTCAAATTTTATTTTCCTATGAATATATTTTACAAAAATTTCCGAAAATTTTCTAACAGTGATACACTTTTCCGAGATTTTTTCTATAAAAATTAAATGTTCAATTAACTTTCGTACAGAAAAAAAATCCGAAAATTTTCTTTTATAGAGAATCCAAGTATTTCCGAAATTTTTCGAAAATATTGATATAAAAGTTTTTCAGCAATATCCTATAGAATTTCCTAAAAATATCCTATAGAAACAAAAATTTTTCCGAAAATTTTTCTATGAAATATGAATTTTTCCATAGATAATAAAATCTGTTCCAAAAATTTTCGTATAGAAATCAAGTTTTGCCGAAAATATTCTATGAATTAAAATTTTTGTAGAGGCAAATAAAATCTTTTGGAAAATATCCAAAACTTTTCTATAGGCAATAAAAATTTTCGGGAAAATTTTTCACAAAAAAATTTCTTAATAGAATTAAAATTTTCAAAAATTTGTCTATATAAAATCTTCCTAAAATCTATAGAAATAAAAATATAAGGGAAATATATTAGGAATAAATTTTTTTTTTTAAAATAGAAACAAAATTTTCCCGGAAATTTCCTATAGAAATACAATTTTCCCGATATTGTGTTTATAAAATAGAAAAACACATTTACCAAAAGTCTTCTATTTCAGACCTTTTTACGAAATATCGCTATCAATGCTTCAATATTTATTTTTCGAATAATGTTAGACAAAAAATGTTACGAAGGATTTTTTCATAGCATTCATTGTTCGCGAAAATTTTTTAACAAAATAAAATATACCATATCACTTTTCTATAGAATCTAAAATTTTCAATTAAGAATAAAATCTTTCCTTAGAAAAGTTAACAAAAATTGTATAGAATATATAATTGTTTGAAAGAATGCCAAATTCTTCAATATAAATCTAAATTTTCGAAAATATTGTGATAGAATAAATTGGTAAAACGCAATTTCTAATAAGAATACATCTTTGACAAAACTTTTCTATATAAATAACATTTTGACAAAATTTTCTTATAGAAATAAAATTTTGCACAAAATTTTCTTAATAGAAATAAATTGTAATAAAAATTTTGACAAAATCTATATATATATATAGTATATATATATATATATATATATATATATATATATATATATAGTATATATATATATATATATAATATATATATATTATATACTATATATATATATATATATATATATATAAATATATATATATATATATATATATTATTATATATATATAGTTTATATATATATTATATATATTATATATATATTCAAAGTATGATTTGTATGTTTCCGGTAAGGTGCGGAAACGGTCTAAACGCGATTTATTTGAAACTTTCAGAAATCGTAGGGTTCCGCTCATGTGGTACATGTTTTTCCCAGGCTTCTGCCTAACTTTTTTAAGTAAAAACTAATTTTGCCGGTATAATTGTTCTGGGAAAAGGCAATGTTCTCCGTGTCGCAACACTTTAACAAATATTAAAAATTTTTTCATATTTTTAAATACTTTTACTTTTTCCGCTTTATTGGACGTAAGTTTACGTCCCCATGACAGAACCACGATTGAACTTCGACACATTTAAAATTGTTAGAAGATGTCAAACGATTTGAGTAGCAGAAAATTAAAAAACAAAATTGGTTGAAAGCGGAACACCCCCTACCCGACGTTTTGTTTAGCCGGTCTGTTTCTACATCTGCATAACCGCCGTTTTTCTGTATATAAAGTAGTCGCGATTTTATTTTTGAAATGTACGGGAACTCAACGTATTTGGAAACCATGGAGTGATTTATCAGTACTTCAGTTTTTTTGTGGCCAGACTTCCCCTGACCCTACTCTTTAAAGAGTTCAAAATCCTTGTTCGAATTTGTTTTCAGATGCGAAGGATATGATTGACTAAGTTAACGAAAGTATGACTTCGGAGAGGACGCAGCGCGGTTACGCTAGTTTCCTATAGAAATAAAATTTTCGGAAAATTTTCTATAGCAAATAAAATTTTTTGGAAAATTTTCCTATTGAAATTAACATTTTTAAAATTTCCTATAGAAATGAAATTTTGAAAAATTTATTTCAATAGAAAATTTTCCGCACCAAATTATTATTGGGCCTATAAGAAAATTTTCCGAAATTTTCATTTCTAATAGGAAACTAGCGTAACGCGCTGCGGCCCCGCCTCCCGAAAGCATACTTTCGTTAACTTAGTCATCCAATATCCTTCGAATCTGAAACAAATTCGAAAAGATTTGAAACTCTTTTTAAAGAGGTAGGGTCAGGGGAAGTCTGGACAAAACTGAAGTACTGATTAATCACTCCAATGGTTTCCCAATACGTGTCCGCGTACATTTCAAAAAAATCGGACTACTTTATATACAGCAAAAACGGCGGTTATGCAGATGTAAAAACAGGACCGGATTACAAACGGTTCGTAGGGGGTGTTCCCTTTCAACAATTTTTTTTTTTTCAATTGTTCTGTACTCACATCGTTGGACTATCTTCTACATTTTCCTGTGAATTTTCAAAAATCGTGGCTTTGTATCGGGAGTAAACTTACCGTCAATTAAGAAGCGGAAAAAGTAAAGTATTTAAAAATTGAAATTTTAATATTTGTCTAAAGTTTGTTGGACACGTGAGAACATGCCCTTTCGCCAAACATATACCCGGAAAAATTATTTTTTAGGGCTTAAAAAGTTAGGCAGAAGGCCTGTGGAAAAAATCATGTACCCACATGAGCGGACCCTACATTCTGAAGATTTTCAAATAAAATCGGTTTAGCCGTTCGACCTTACCCTGAACCATACAAACATACTTTGACATATATATATTATTATATATATATATATATATATAATATATATATATATATATATATATATATATATATATATATATCATATTTATAGTATAATATATATATAGTCTATATATATATATATAATTATATATATAATATATATATATATATATATATATATATATTATTATTATATTATAATATATATATATATACATGATTTTGTCAAAATTTTATTACAATTTATTTGCTACATACGAAAATTTTGTCAAAAATTTTATTTCTATAGAAAATTTTGGTCAAATGTTATTTATATAGAAAATTTTTGTCAAAATGTTATTTCTATAGAAATTTGTTTTACAAAATTGTTCATTTCTATATCATATTTTCGAAAATTAGATTATTTGGAAGAATTTTGGCATCTTTCAAACATGTATATTTCTATACAATTTTGTTAACTTTTCTAAGGATTTTTTTATTCTAATTGAAAATTTTTTACAATGTTCTATAGAAAAGTGTATGGTATATTTTATTTTGTTAAACAAATTCTTTCGGAACAAATGATGGCTATGAACAAATCCTTTTCGTAACATTTTTTGTCTAACATTTTCGGGAAAATAAATATTTGAAGCATTTGATAGCCGATCATTTCGTAAAATCTGAAAATAGAAGACCTTTTGGTAAAATGTGTTTTTTATTTTATAAACAAATTTTATGGAAAATTGTTATTTCTACTAGAAAATTTCCGGAAAATTTTGTTTCTATTTTCAAAAAAAATTTATTCCTATAATATTTTCCTATATTTTTTATTCCTATAGATTTTAGGAAGATTTTATATGACAAATTTTTGAAAATTTTAATTCTATAGAAATTTTTTGAAAATTTTCCGAAAATTTTTTGGCTATACGAAAAGTTTTGGATATTTTCGCTTTCTATAGAAATAAAATTTTGCAAAAATTTTCGGAAAATTTTCTATAATTTTTTAGATTTTTTTGGAAAACTTTCTGTGGAAATAAACTTTTCGGTAAATTCTCAAAAAAAAAAAATTTTTAACTATAGTAGAAATAAATAAATATTTGGGAAAATTTTCTATAATATTTTAAAACTTTTTATGGAAATAAATATTTCCATAGAAATAAAATTTTCTATAGAACTACAATTTTCCGAAAAATTTCTATAGAAATAAAATTTTCGGTAAATTTTGTATAGAAAAAAAAATTTGAAAATATTTCTATGGCAATACAATTTTCGGTGAATTTCCAATAAAAATAAAATTTTTTGGATAATTTTCCACAGAAATAAAATTTTGCGAAGGTTTTCTATAGGAATATTTTTTGTAGAAATACAATTTTCCGAACATTTTCTGTAGGAATAAAATTTTCTAAGTTTCTGAAAATTTTCCTATTAGAAATAAAATTTTTACAAAATTTTCTATAGAAATAAATATTTTTTCATAGAATAAAATTTTCGATTTTTATAGAAAATATAATTCAAAATTTCTAGTAGAAATAAAATCCAAAGTAATGATAAAATAAAAATTAAAAAATTTTGTCACATAAAATTTTGAACAAAAAAAAGTCTTCTCATAAAAATAAAATTTTTATCGAAATTTTTACGTATAATAATTTGTTATTTTTTTATTGCTGCAAAATCCTAGTGATATTAACAATTGTTTATTTTTAATTTAAGCAACATAGAAAATATTAAATTTTTCAATCTTTATTTATATAATATACAAATTTTTATAAACAATAAAATTTTTTTTATAAAAATAAATTTAGGTAATTATATCGCGAAAATAGAGATAATTTTAAAATTCTCCTCTATAAGAAACAAATCTTTTCGGAAAATTGGTTGTTTTCTATAGAAAATTTATAATAAATTTTTTTTCAGATAAGAATTGGGTTTCAAAAACGTTCTTATAGTATCTAACATATAAATCCATAAAAGTTGTTCTTATAAAAAAATCTGTAAAGTTTTTTGAACTGATTATAGAAAATTTTCCTCCATGTTAAAGGTGAATATAATTATTTTTGCACGTAAAATTTTCGCGAACTTAACATATACTATATAATATAATTAGGTTTTTTCTTTTGTGAGTTATATTTAAGTTTACCTTAAAAGTTTTATTGTACAGCAGACAAAGTTTTTCCAATAAAAATTCTAAAAATTATAGTCAAACATTATTCTGTGGAAATTTATTTGCAAACGTGTTGTGGTGTTTTATAACTTTCTATACGAAATTTTGTCAACAATTTCATATTTCTAAATAAATATGCTAACCGAAAATATTACTAAATTACATACTGTCATACAGAAAGTAGTATTCGGACTATTGTATTATTCATATCTACGTAAATATCACAAATTAAAATAAATTGGTTTATATAAAAATTTCAAAATGCCATGTATAGAAATCACTATCGCTTAGCAAAATATATAGTTAAGACTTGCCGTTTTATGGATACATCAATTTCCACATAATATGAATTATATAAATTTTGTAATTTCATCTCTGAAATTATGTTTTATCTGTGTCATAAGAATATTTTACAAAATTTAAAAGTTTTTGCCGGAGATAAATTTAATCTACAATTATTTAGAAGATGAAACAATTTTAATTTTTTTCGTAAGCGCAAAGATAAAAATTGTTAGCGCCGTGAAAAAGTTATTATTTTTCCTTTCTATTGATAAATTTGTCGGAAAAAAATTTTTTAAGCATTTATATTTGGATTATCTATAAAAAAAAATATATATATAATTTGTTCTATGGTAATAAAAAATGAATAATTTTTGACGACAACTAAAAAGAGTTCTTTATTTCATAAAAAGCAATTAATATATTGATTTTACAATGAATTTACACCATTTACAATTTAACTATATAATATTTGAATTAAAAAACATATTTCTTAAATAATATATACAAGTCATAGAAAATAATCTTATTCTTTTGGTTTTTTGTTTATTATTATTTATCGCGAAAAAATAAGTCTTTTTTTTTGGCAAAAAAAATTTTTCCTACTGAGAAAATATTAATTTTGCGAAAACTATTTTGATAGAAATCTTACTGAGATTTGATTTTATATCGAAATTATTATGTTAAGTTACAATTGTGGCCTATACAGTTCTTTCAGAATCGTTTATTAACAAAGATATAGAATTTATAAATGTTGGTTCGTAAAAATTTATCTCACAAACTTTTATTGCTAAAGACAAATTTTAAAATATTATACGAATAATTGCAGGGATAAAATTAAATTACTTTTTTTAGAAAGTGGGTTTCTTTCTAAAATTTTCGAAGAA